>NNCF01125799.1:607264-627519 GCA_002313205.1 Laupala kohalensis | reverse complement strand
CACTAAATTCACGATTTGTTACAATAAACACGCCCCTAGACAAAGCCTAGAGAATCTGTATAAGAAATCCACCTCTACCCGAAGGAAAAATGGAGAAAAACCCGGGCCAGGATGGGGCTACAGAATTAATGCACACAACCATGCCAAAGTTGAGTACACATAAAACTAAATTAATATGAGCCATACGGCAACACAACCATGCAAGAAAATAGTTTTTGAAATTGTTATAAGTTATTTAAAAAAGTGCTACAGCAATGGCGTGATAAAGTATAAGACGAATTTAACTTTTATGAAAATCAATAAATTCTTTTACAGTGTAGAAGCACTGTACTTCATTGATATTACCAATATCAAATTAGATTGATGTTGATGGAGTGTTTTATGGCATAAGATGTTAATACCTGGATTCATATTTCTTCTTTTCTTGCTCATTTTTGAACTGTATTTAATAGGATAATAAGAATACCCAGATAAAATATTTGAATATGTTCCTTTTTATTTTTAAAACAATCAATAATTTTTCATAGCTTCAGAAAAACAATCTTATTTATAAATCTTAATTTAGTGTTGAGAAACCAACTCTGGAGCCCTTTCGTAGAGAGGCATAAGAAAAACGGAAAACAGTGAGTCTTACAACTCAAGGAAGGTACTGAGCAAGAGGGCAGGTTTTACACAACAATTTTGATTTTATAATATTTATTTTTCTGGGGGTTAAAACACTCTCTGCTTATGGGTTAAAGGACTTTCTGAACCCTCATTTCATTTGACCTAAATGTATGAAGAAATAACTACAATACCTACCCTAAGTGTTTCTTTATGTTATGAACGGTAAATTTTTGAAGTATTTTATTCAGATTAACAACAAGATAGAGTAAATGTGGAGTGTATCCACAAAACAACTCAAATAAATGTGAAACTTGCAATAACTCATTCTACAGTGATTCTTCATGACAAACCTTGCTGTTGACGAGCCCTAAAGCCCCCCCCCCTCCCACACACACACAAAATCTTCATGACAATACCCTGATTTATATCGAATTTTCAATGACATTTCTTGATATTGTTATTGACCCACATTTCTCAGTTGTAGATACCCTAATTTAGAATTTAAAAACTTTAATTATAAAACATACCCCATTTAAGAACCAATGAATTGGCCCTTGGTTTGCCATGAGCCCTGGGAGACTGACACTGTCGAGGACAAACGGGGTCTGTGGTGATATGACACACATCTGACCATGGACTGTGGCCTCCTGCACTGATACAGGATACTCGTAAGTCATATGTTGTGCCTGGCATCAAACGATCACATATATAATCTGTGTCAAGACCACGGTAAACTTCTTCAAAACCTGGAAAAAATACAAACATCAACAATGAGAATAATTTTTTATAAAACAGTCAATTAAATGAGCTTCACTCTCATAATATACACAATTTCATGATGTAACAATTATTAAAATTAATTGCCCCCCCCATGGATCAGGTGGTAGTGTTGTCGCTCATCACCAAGTCATCCCGGGTTTGATTCCCGATGGGACCAGGAAATTTGTAGCTTTACATATGAATGCCCCAGTTCATATAGCTGTGACTACTGAAAAGCAAGCCTTCCTTCCTCTATCCAGCTCCTCCTAGTATCAATAACTATTACTAACCACTTTTACTAACCCCTCCTCGTGAGCCAAGTTGTTGGTACACCCAGCTAAGCGGCCCACCTACTAACAATAACAAACTTAATTGTTACAATAGACTCACCACATCCACTATGTCTCCTTTCCAAAATGAAGGTCGTTATGTCCGCTCCTCCTCTATCAGATGGTGGCTCCCATTTAACCTTAAAACTCTGGGAATGCACTCTACCCTTCAGACTGGGTCGAGGTGGGGCTGCTGGCCGACCAGGCAGCGTCCGATAGCAAACTTCATCAGACCAGGGAGAAGATCCTTCCTCATTACTAGCTCGGAGCTACAAACCATAAAATGCATTTATCACACTTTTCAAAATTAATGGTCATAGTGGTTATGTTCATTTCATCATAACAGTACATTAAAGACAAAGATATTAAATACAGACATCAGAAATATATTGACCATGATCATCTTGATACACATATATATGTACCATCTTTAACCAGATCTCCTATTAAGTAAGACTTCTTTACCATCAGAGAAAGGAATTGTTAAAATATGTCTAGCTCTAAAAATTAATCATGAGACAGTCCACATTCCAGGTTACTCATTAATGGTCCACCTTTGTGTGTGTGGTTATGCAGCAGTAATAAGAAGTGTATTTTCTCAAACATAAAGATATATTCTTATGTTGTGGAAAGTATTTGTAATTTTAAGAAATTTAAGTCCAAATCAAACAGTACATTAAAACAAGGAATGAAAGAAATATACTTTTCAACGGTCAACATTCACTTTCGTAATAAATGACAAAAGTTAATTCAATCATGTTCATGAATTAATTAAGTCATGTCCTTAAATTTGAGTGTGGACATCCAAGTCAATTTATAAAGCATATTTTTTCAATATTAGGCCCAAAATCATTGATTTTATGACAAGAACATCACCTTCAGATAGCCTATGGTTTCTTGATTGTCATAGACAATACAGCATATATTAATGACTTACCAAATATGAAGAGAAGTAATTTATATGATGTGAGCATAAATTAAAGTTCCAAACATAAAAAAGTAAAAATTTACAATGAAATAAAAACAATATTAATTAATTAATGAAATGCATTAGGTTATGTGTTGCTCAAGAATAACAAACAACCCCAAAAAAGAAAAACAATAAACAAAGACAGATGGTTAAAGAAATATTACTATTAACAACAATAAAAGAAACAAACCTTGAATTTGTATAGGGTGTGCCTATGAAGTCCATCCTTTATGTAGAAGTGCTCCTTACCATTATAAATAGCAAGGAAACCATGACCTGAATCAATATCATCCATTTGAAGAGTGAAATCCTCATCATTAGGCCGTTTTTGCCATGCTAAGTGTAAACTTGTAACGGAAGCCTCTTTCAAAACAGGAGCTGTGGGTTGAGTAGGAGGACTACCTAATGTATAAAACTGAACGACATCCGAGTAGGCGCTGAAGAGAGCAATAATTATATAGTTAATATGAACCAGGACTTACAAACATACATTTTTAGTACACATCAAGAAAAATATGTTTCAGAGAGCATTAAGAAAATTTTAAAGATTTGGAAAAGTGAACACGGAGACAAATTTTGTACCTTTTTCCACATTCATTAACAGCACAAAGACGAAAACGATAACATGTAGATGCTTGAAGCTTCATCAAGTTATGTTGTTTCCCTTTACTTTTATACACTTCGACAAATTCTTCTCCTCCTTTTCCTTCATCAGATTCCAATACATATTGTGTAATGTGGGAACCATTGTCAACAGGCGCTGTCCATCTATAACAAATATTTATTTAATTTACATTAAATTACATAAGCAAGTTTTCTAAGACTAAATTACATGACCAATTACAATACACAATAAAGTATTTTTTTAATTAAAATTTTTATTTTTGTAAAAAGGATAATGACAAAATAAAACATAATTCACTTAACAATGACGAACTTACCTGAGCAAAAGATGAGTACGGTTTCTGGTAACAAGTTTAGGTGGAAGAGGCGTATCTGGTTCACAGGGAGGTGTCGTAAAAGTAGTGGGTTCTGAAGCAGACCCAGTAAGTTCATCAAGGTGGACTTGCAGACAAACAGAGTACACTGTTCCAGGGCGAAGATCTTGAATTCTGGACACGAAAAAAAAAATCAAGAAATATGTTTGGGCTTTAAAATTCACCCAACAATAAAATATGAAAGTCTCGAATTTGGGCTCCACATTAAATCTTCTATTCACTTTGGAATAATAAATTGATAACAGTGTGTATTTTATTGAAATTTGTTTTATAAGTATAGGATCCGCGACTGCCCTTGATCAGAATTGATGGGATGGTCCCTTGCTTGTTTCCAGAGAGTAACATAGTTTATTATCCCACATGGACATATGAAGTTTGCAATAAATTTGCTTTTTTGACAATAAAGTTTATTCATTTATTTGATTTATTTAAAACAGAAGCAATTGAGAATTATTTGTATGATTGTTTCTTTACACTCATCTTTTTATAAAACAATTCTGAATTGCTTTTCCTTTTAGACTTCCATATCTTATTATCAGGTGAATTATTGAGCCCATACATATCCCACAAACATTCCAGAATAACGTCCTGATTCTGGATCCAAAACAGAATGAAACAAGTAATGAATGGTCTTATCACTTTGAAAGTAATAGGCTATTCACCTTATCAAAGATATTAACTCAAGTGAATTGCTCATCAATTCTGCAGCAGGACCCATTCATACTATAATGTCAAAAACTCAAGGGCAACATTTTCCAATAGCACTGTCAAGAGCAAACCAATTTTAAAAGTTATTCAACTCTTTCTAAAGCATTCTTATAAGAAACATTAAATAGAAAATGCATAAATATTTTTTACCGTTTGTAATTTGCATATCATGTGCATCAAATATTGCAAAGCAATGTAATAGATTGAAGAATACATGTTTCAGTCTTTCATATGACTACAACAGAGTATTATTTTTAGGCTAAACCAAATTTTAAAATAATCAATTGCACTTAAAAAGAAAGTCAAGTTAATATAATAGATATTCTATGGTCAATTGACATTCAGTAAAAATTCTTTTAACAAAGAACTTAGATTACAATTATTTAATAAACAGAATTAATTCACACATGCCCAACACTTTCATTCTCAAGATAATATGCAGTATTTGGCGTGGGGAAAAAAATAAAAGAAGAATTTTCTCTCTAAACTGATAACAGCAACTAAGATTAATGATTATTAATGATTTAATTTAATTTATTCATATAATTAAATCAAACTAGGGTTATTTTTAAACACTTTTGAAAACAGTAAAGAACCCAAATTTGCACCGGAATAATTAAAATTGAACAAAAAAATTTAATACAAATCAATAAACTAATTCATATAATTCAATAACCCTTCTACATTAAGAGAAAATATTTTATTACAATTGTATTTTAAGTGTTCTGAGTAATTATCTGAAACATAAAATGAATCAATAACATAAATTATGATATACCTGCATGACAAATAATCTCCATTATATATAGACTTATATTTCCCCTCTTTTCCCTTGTCACTCAGAAGAACTTCATAACGCAAACATGCATCAGATAAGTCTATTTCAGCCCCTTTGCTCTCCATAGAAACATCAGCTGGGGGCTCAGGCTGTACCCAATGCAGTAAGGCACTACGAGATGTCAGATCTGTCACCTGCAACACAACCAATAATGATTAAATGTTTCAAATAATTCACTAGTTTAAGAAGGTATCTGATTGTAAGATTGTAAGTACCTCAAGAAATATAAAAATTGTATTCAGGAAAGAATCACAGAAAATTATTTCTTTTATTTACATTAACATACATTGTCTTTGAATTATTTTCCCAAATATTTAATTATAAGAATAAAATACACATTTTGAAATACCATCTAAAGGATACCAATAAAATGTGGCACCTGAAATTCAATAATAATCAATGATACATTGAGACTCACTTCTGGAGATTTGACCAAGGATAATCGTTCTATGACAAGATTCGCCTCTTCTTCCTCATCCTGCATACTACTGCTTTCTTCTCCATCCTCTGATGTACCAACACTACTTCTTCCACTAGTAATACGGTCCTTACCTCCACGACGCATGCCATTCACCAGGTCTGAAACACACGTTTTAAGAATTAATTCACCAATATATAAGTGAAATGACGAAGAGTGATTATTATTACGAAGATTAAGATTGTACATAAAATGGATAAAAATGAATAAATAGGGTCCAAGGAATAAGAATTTCAGAAGACAAGAAGCAAATATAGAAATTTCACACTGAAATACCATAACATTCTGAATGGCAGCATCAAAATTATGAATGCACAAAATTCTCAACTGATAAAAGTAAATGAATAAATAATACCTCTCCTCGGTGAAACTGGTGGAGTGCTTTGAGTTGAACCAATACTCATACTTTCACTTCTCATATGTTTCTGTTCAAGTTTTTTCTTTAATTTTATATATTGGCGATGAGTTCTTTCATCCTTATGAAAACTGTGAGGTGGTGGCGAATGACCTAAAATGATAAAACAAGATAATAACTATCTGCTGACTTATTTCAATTTAATGAACCATGCACTCAGTAATAGCTCACCTGCTTGAGGAGGAGGTACATGTGCCATGACTCCAGTTGGAAGTGGATTACTGTGCCCAAAATGAGGTGGAAATCCTGGTGGCAAACCCTAGAAAAGAAAGTTAGAGCAAATTAAAAAGTAGGTTTGGATGTGTGGTGAACAGGTTAAAAAAAATACATTGGAGAGAGATGAGAGACAATGTCAGAGCCGTTAGAAAAAAAAATCTCAAGCATTCTATCAATTTCATGTAAAGAATAAAACAAGGCTTAATTTGAGAAGTGCTACGAAAAAATAATAAAAAAACGGAATAATGACAGGTGTGGCCTTACCAGGATTAAAGATTTAAAGGCGGCGCTGTTTCGCCAAATTAACTTATTTATTCAGTTCGAAGTTTCAAAGAATTAAGTTTCCGCACACATTAGACTAGGCAAAAACATTACATTTTAGTGATATTTTAACCTCAATATAAATCACAAAGGCTTGTAATTCCCATATCGATCTTCGAAATACGTACTATAAAACATACAGAACACTTGTATTCTTTTAGTGCCAATACACGAAAATATAATTTCCAGTGTTCAGTACTGTTACTTAATGAGAACTCAGGAAGCTCGAAACTTCCCATGTTGGTTACACTGGCTTCCTACTACTACGCTAGTAAACAATACTTCAAAATACCACAGGACGCTTGACATACGAGCAGCGTACTCATCGATAATACATCACGATAATGCAGAACTTCTGTGCAACTAACAATGCAATCGATATATCAACGCGCTTCAATTGGAGGTTTCATTTGGCAACAACGACCGAGAGAGCCAATACCAGCTGCCACAGACAACGGGGCGGGGCTGAAGGCAACAAGTGGCTGGGCGTGTCAGTTAAAGGGGTTGAGAGAAGGGTGAATGCCACACCCTTCGGAAGATTTTGACGCAATAGGCACTAAAAGACTCATCTCTGAGAAGTGAGAGACAACAGAAATTCGTCAAAATAATCATACGCCTTGCGTTTTTAATGACAATAGTGATGTCACTATTCAACCTTTCTGGAGAGCGGCAGCCTAGATGACGTCCAGATGGACGAAGCGCAATAGGCTGACGTGTACCCAACGAGAGCCTGAAAAAACAATTACCAAGACGCAAAGATCTGTTGAGAGGGAAAAGATAATGTCAGTTTAGAAAAACTTTTGATTTTAATGAATTTCTTTAAAAAGGTAACGAGGATACTAATGTGTTCGTGCTTACTATGGCAATAGCCGCTGACCATGTCAATCTACCCAAGCTTCTAACATGTGCAGAGTCATATCACGGGTAGAAAACATCTTACCCAACGAAATGTTTTGCAACATCGTTTGCACGTACGATTTATGAGCTCTATTTCCAAATTCGTGACACGAATCGAAAATTCCCCAAAGTGGCTGGTGTTACTGTGTCACTGATGTCCGTCACTGTCACTTGCGCGCGCTGCCGTGGCACCCTGTCGACCGGTTGCTCCGTTGGCAAACACAGTTTCAGCTCCCACCGCAATAGCGGTAGCAGCGCCATCTCCCCCACCCACGAACACCCGCGCGAGACTCAATGTCAAGTTCAACCCAATCGCAGTCAAAGAGCCAAAATAGCGAAAAATTTCGATGGAATACGGTTGAAGTCGATGGTTGGATAAAGATGCATCTTCTCGATGAACAAATAAAAATATATACAAGACTTGGTAAAAAAAAATCGAGAATTTTATTTCTGCAAAGGGGAAGCACAATTCTTATCGATTTGAGCACCGCAACCAAAAGTTCGTCCGCGTGGCGGTGGTTAGTATCGGAGATGCCCTAAAGAGAGTGCGCAGAGCCAATATCTTGCAGAGTGCGTCTAGAGAGTGTAGCCGATGCGCGTTACGTCTTTGATTGGCTGGGTCATTTTTCAGTCAATGGGGAGCGAATTTAAAATTCCAAGATACACGGTATTTGAATTCATTAATTTTTTTTTTCATTCATTCAATTCATGTCACTTTGATGTCTGTCGGAGAGCAAATCTATTACATATCCCAAAACTCGAGAGCCACCAATCCGATTTTCGTATTCTTTTTTCAATTCATAGATATGGTCTCTGGCAAGGTTTGCGTACATTCTTTGTTGTCTTTAGGTATCACAAGTAACAGGCAATAACGAGAATAGACAATGAAGTCGGGGGAAAGTCAATTTTAGGAGACATATTCGCTTACACTGCCTAAACGGTTAGAGATTGGTGGCAACTATGGACGGCAATATTGTTCATCTCAAAGAGTTCTACAAAAAAAAAAAAAAGGTCCGCGACAGCATATGTCTATCTACAAGCGTTAACCAATGTTATTGAGAAAAAGGTTTTAAAAATAGACGTGTAAAATACTTCAGCTTAAGTAGACAAGTAATTCAAGCAGATAAAAATAAATCCCCATAAAATGAAATGCATTTTGTGTTTTGTGCATTTAATATAGATGAAAACTGTCTTTAAATCGTACATTTTGCACGAATAGTTGAGTTTTACAAGCAGTCGCTGCCGCCACCGCTGCCCCCGTCGTGTGTTGTTGCCTCGGGAGGGTCAGGGGAGCACTTGACTGGCAAAGCGCTACCTCGTGGAGCATCACGTGAAACAAACATTTTATTCTTACGTCAGTGTATTTGAGTCACGCGTCACTTTAACTGAAACATGGCGGATCTCGGTGGTGGGGGTTGATCGGCCACTCTCTCTAGACGCACTCTTATTTCCTGAGACGCGTATTTGACAACATCCCAAAAGAATAAATGAAACGCCAAACAATTATGTTCTAAATGAGTATTTTCGAAACATATCGAAAGATCTCCAACCAATTTTAGCGTTTACCGCGTTTTATTAATTGTTTGTGTCCTGTTAATAGTGTTTACACTTTAAGAGCTTCATAAGTGTTTTCCACGTAGCAACTAATGACAGAATTTGACGGCTGAGGAAAGGAAAAAAAATGGTCTTATTCAGGAAAACATATTTAGTTCAAGCATAGCCCGGCTAATGAGCATGCAATCGTTCATTCACAAAAAATAAAGTTAGGCATTATCTAAAGAAACATAATGAAGTATTTTAAAATGAAACGATCAGAGTTTCATGATCACATTAACTTAAAATACTGGCATTCTCTATGGAATTTATAATTCTTTGGGAGAGCAGTAAACATAAAACGTTTAAAGAGCGAAGTAAGACATGAAATTAGGATTTTACCTAATATTTCTCTGAGATAGGGAAAATCTCCGAACTAAAATGTCTCCAGAAAGTATCGTTGTGTCTTGAAATACATATTTTATTCTCTGTACGTTACATCTCGATATTATTTTATCAATTCAGTGCGTGGAGAAGGGTGAGGTGCTATTTACTAAATATGTTATTAAAATTTTCTACTTTAATAAAAAGTAACTCGCTGAAATTACTTTTAAAATTATCACAACTTTTATCAATATTCTTTAGAACGTTTGGTTGTAAAATTTGAAAGTTTTCTCGAGGCATCGGGAAGTATTTAAACCCACTATCTCATTGACTCATATCTGCCAGAGAAATTTAAACGAAAACTAGAGTTAGAACTGTGACATGCTCTGCAAAATGAAGAATTTTCGGAAAATTTTAGTACAAGGTTCGTTACGTAAATCGTGTAGTGTAATTTGTATTGAAACGCGAAAGTATTCGAAAAAAAAAGATTCTTTATGGTATAGGAAATTTTGTCAGCACTTTTTAAATTTTATTATTTTTGCTATATCATAGCTACAACCCCATTTTCCGGTCATCCTGTAACTTTAAACGTTCCCGAATCGGTATTATCGTCAATTGTTTGAGGGTCAAAGTGCATGGCGTAAGTCTTTTGTCTTGAACGAACGACCGTGAAAGATGACAACTGAACGAAAGTGCATTCATCAATTCAAATCGCACCGAAGCTTCGAGATAAATTCCTAATGAAGACAACCATTGTCATGAATGAAGAACTCCTGTTTTACCTCCCAGAAGACTGGTGAGAAATTTATGAACGTGGATTATACTAGAAGTCTATGTCGTAATAATACCAAACCATATATACAGGGAGCCGAGCTACACACAGGTTTATTCATTATAAAAATAATTTTAAGTTAAAAATAACTTCAATTTGCAATAAAAGAATTCTTATTTTACCGATTTACCAATTGTTTTTTACCGATGAATTATTATTTCTTACTAGCTGATCACCCGGCGTTGCTAGGGAGTTTTCTCAGACTAATTTTCTTTTAATCAGGAAAAAATAAAATCAATCTATATTGTAAGATCAAAATACTTTTAGTTGGTGATTTTTGAAAACATGTACAGCATCCTAATTTTTCAAATTCATAATAACACTAATTTAATACAAAAAAAATTACTGCATGTACAACACCATCTCGCGACAGCCGCTTCCTAAGCATGATGCGGTTGCATCATTTCATTAAAATTCTTGTAAAATGTAAACTATTCACCGAAATTTTATGATTAAAGGGTGTTTTTTTATCCTTGTTAAATGCACAAAGTAAATAATTCATTAAACTTAATGATGGTTAATTTTTTCCTTCTTAAATTGAAGAATTTAAACACTTCTATTTTTAATAAGGTTTTATTAATAATTTGGGTTAATTTTTGTAGAAAACTTTTCCAGGCCAATAAAGAACAAAACAAAAAAATAATTACGCATATCCATCGTTCGAATCGTGAGTTATGGTCTTGAGTTCATACAAAAATCCCATAGAAAAAAGCACTTTCAGTTTTTCCCGAATTTTCCAATTTTTCGTGCAACATTTCCAATTTTCCTTTCCTTAAAAACCTTATTCAGACTATTACAAATATTTTAAAAAATTAGCCAAATGGGTTTAACCGATCTCAAGTGATGCGGTTACCATCGAACAGCAGTTAATTTGTATTTATGTGGATGATACCGATGACTCTCCCAGTGTTACGGAGCGACGCCCACGCCACTTGGAAATTCGTCATTGTAACATCAGGACCATTGCAGTCTATCGATTTGTGAAATATTAACATTTTCAAGCATTTTGCTAACCGGACATTCCTAAGAAGATTACAGATCGGGCCAGGCGCCGCCAAATAAGGAAAAGTGACCACCTTTTCATGCATTGTTTCTGGGACCATCCCCTTACTTTTCCGGGAAGGAGCAGAGCGCTCGAAGAATGTCGGCCGAGGGGTGTGAGCAGCGCTCGTCTTTCCTTGGTTTGTAAAATTTCTGTAAGAGGGACTTGTTCGCCATGTATACCGAGGCGAGACGGAAAAACTCCTAAAGAAAGACTGTTATAAATGGAACATTCCACCGGATGCTGANAAAAACTCCTAAAGAAAGACTGTTATAAATGGAACATTCCACCGGACGCTGAAAATAATGGCCATCCCGAGAAGGACGCTGGCATATCGGTAAAGACGCAGTGTTCTCAGAAGCTGAGGGGTGACCAAGATGATGTAGAGTGCTCAGCGTGGTAGCGAGGGCGTGATCACGTGACCTCCGCTTCTGCATATATTGGGAGAATTGAAGATCCTCAGTGACTTTTCAGACGTGAGACTTCTGCGGAAGTGTTAGGAAGTTCCCGGGCACTAAGATGTGACCTGGTTAGTATTGGTCGTCAGACCACTGAGAATTGCTACGGTAATTCAATTACATTGCTATTAGGCGCGAATGACGTAACTTGGAACAGTTAGTTATTTCGGGATAGCAACTTGTAAATTTTTGAGATTCAGATGATCTGGGTAGATTACCGAATTAATTAATAACACTTGTTGCTTTCAGATAGCAATAACTGTGTAATAACAAATTCATACTTGTATTTATGATTTGAGAGTTCGTTTAAGTTTGTAAATACGCAGATTTCAATTTAACTTGTATTAAATGAATATTTTATTGTTATTACACGAGTGTTTGATTGCTTGGGAAACCAAGCTGGTGGCAGCGAACTCTACCATAAAGGTTGTGGTTTATGGTTTAATCCCGCTTCTACCCAAAAAGTACCCACATCGCATCTGGGCTTGTGGTATGCCGTAACAGTCATTTATAATTTCGTAGTCATAGGTAGCGAGTGTTGTGCATTGCTTCAGAGTAAAACATTCCACCGGACAGACAAATGTCTTGACTTGTAGGTGAGCGCCCAGCGGATGTATCTCAGAAGGGAAGGAACTGAGTTTCTTTCAGAGACGAAATCCGATTTTAACTTACAATTACGCAAAATAATTTGGTAAAACGAATTTTCACAAGACTGATACTTATGCCATCCTGTTCCTCATATTAAAAACCCAATATATATCTAGTCTCGGAAAACACCCACCTTAAGTTTTCGAGATAGTCGACTTAAACTTACAATTATTGCTCGTATAATGAGGGTAAGATTAATAACCCAATAATTTAAACACAACATTGTTGTATTTCCAAGATTCAGTATTCGGTCAGGTTCGGAGTTCAAAACTAAAAATCCATTCATGTAGTGAACTTTTCGAATTTACTACAAATTATTCGTCAGGACTTTCAAATATGAATTAATAATTGTTTTTAGGATCGAGAACACATTTCATAATATTTTTTTCTTAACAGGTGGTGGACGCAATTTTGAACAGTCATTGTAAACATTGCACTTGTCAACAACACAGTTAATGCACACTTTTCATCTTTCTGTTCTTGTCTTATTTCTTGTATTTGCACCTCACCGCGTCTGTTGCACTCATACAATATTCCCATACAATAAACGATAGTTAGAGTGTCCTGTACCAACACTTAAAGTTTGTACCATGAATTGGGAATCACTCTGTATTACGATATATTGCAAGACATTGTTATGACCTAATGAAAACGTATAATAATTATTATTAAATCAAAAACTTGCATGGTGCAAGATAGTGTGCCCTCTTGCAGGAAAATATTTGGAGGAGAGGGAGGGGGATATGAATTTTGCAAATTGAATTTCTCTACTACTACTATTACTGAACTTACATGCGAACACACTACAGTACTCGCAGCGAAAGAGAAGAGCTTGAAGACCACTTAAAAGTCGAGGAACCAATGTGAACATTGCGAGATTGCCGATTCTTCCTCTCGCCGTAGACACGTTGGTATTTTACTCTAGTCAGCAGAATGTTAGCAAGTTTACGTCTGGTTGCTAAGGTCTACTTCACGCGAATCGTAGAACCAGCAGTAATTAATACGCCAAATGAGACGAACAGATGGCTTGATCTAACCACTGAAGTGAGTTTTGATCAGTTTGGTCTAACTTGGTCAGCCTGATCAGCCTCGGCCACCGATCGCGCTGAGCGGTAGAGTGTGGGTTCAAACCCTGCTCGACCGAAATAGGTGAGGTTTTCAGCGGGTGTTTCCCTCACCTACTCCAGACAAATGTCGGTTCGGTACCATACGTTCCCCTGCAACCCAACATCTCTCCTTCCCAATTTCCTTTCCCAAGTCCACTACGGTTAGGTGGAAGAGCAGGCCAAATGGCCCGAACCTAGCCATAAGACAAAATAATAATGAAATAGCTTTTAGTGTGGGTGCCATGGCATGCCGCTAGGCTACCCCCGCAACAGAAGACAACACCGCTCTTTTTCTCCATTGGTTACATCTCATTTCATTTCTTTCGCCGAGATGTCTGTAGAATACGACTTACGAAAGGCGCAGGCGGCAAAGTGACCATCGCCTGCGGAGACAGGATGACATGGCGCAAGGTACCACTCTCGTCCACGATCTGCTGCACCATATGACCAGGTGGCACTTGCACTGGCATGGCGATGGGCGGCGTGGAGTTGGTGGACACCATCGGTACCGTTACCGGACCTGCAGAGACACAGAGAAACAGATCGATAAGGAAAAGAGGAATCTTAGAGGCACACAATCCATAATTATGTTATGCAGTGGAACACCTCTCAGCCGGTCTCGGTTTAACCGGTCTGTGTTTTCTCTTTATGGGTGTTCAATAGCTGGCAGGCAGTGGAGGGTCTATGGGGAACGCGGCTAAGGAGGCTATATCCCTTCCCTCCCCATTAGATCTGAACTCTTAACAGATAGAATTGTAGTTGATAAATGGCATACTTTGTAAAAGTGTTACCAGATAATTAATTGTTATTAGTTATTTTGTTGTTATAAAATTGTTATCGTTATTAATAATATTAGATGAATAAAATGAATAATACCAGTTCTACCAGTTCAATAAATAATCGTCATTGTTATGAGTAATACACATTGTTAATTATTTATTTGATACATATTATTTAAAGGTAATTTTTACAAAATTTGTGTTGTAAAACCGGTTAGCCCTCCCCTCGATTCCGCCACTGCTGGCTGCTACTCACTTACACACTGATTGTTTGACAGGTTTTGCTTGAAAGTAAAATGGGGTCACACGACTCGAGGCAATAGGGGGGGGGGGGAGAGTTCACTAAATTTTATTCCCTCTTGCTTGCGAGCCTAGTTTTCTATGAATCACTATGTCCATAAGTCTATTTGTCTAAGAATCAATTTTTTCGTGTTCGATTATGTATATATGTATACAGTACAATAAAATGAGATGAAATGACGTCTCACTTGTTTGTTTATTCGTGATTACCTGATGAAATTGTAGGCGGTTTTTGGACGAAAATAGATTTTTCACCGGATTAACCGGCCAGGGTCTCAGTCCCGACCAGACCGAGGCAGAGTTGTTCGACTGTAACGTATTCGAGTTAATACGGAGTGAGAGTCGTGCAATGAGAATACACCCGAGGATTCAGGGGTATGGTCAGGTTTTCGGGAAGTGGGTGGGAGAAGGTCTTGACTCATTTGGGGAAGAAGTATTTACATCTTTACATTAGAGAGTTTAGAAAAACCGACTAGATTGGGTAGACATGATCACATTTTCAAAATTCGCTAAGGAAACAAAAAACAGACGTAGGAAAATAGTCGTTTTTCAATACATCAATCAGGGACTGGAACAATTTGCCTGCGGATGTCGTGCGAGCGCCATCAGGCTCAGCAACCTCTCTTAAATTCAAAAACAGACAAATTAAAAGGATTAGGCAAGTTCTGGAAGAATGGGTACGTTAAGTGTAGATGGGAAGCTAGTGGAGTGATAGTGGGTAGTGGGTAGTGAAGTGAAGTGACACGAGGGAAATAAGTGATTTAGAAAAGATGGGAAGGGAAATGTGAAGTGAAGTGCACGAAAGGGGTAAATCGAGTGTTTGGATCATCAGTGAAATAAATTGTGGAATACCTTTTTCTTGTCAATTATTTAGATGTTTCAGGGTAAAATGTTTTTTTTATATTTAATACTTTAATATGTAGTTTAATGATTTATTTAACAACTTTTGTTTTCAGTGCTCTGTGATATATATTTTTGTATCTTTTGTATTGTTTTTCCTTATATACTGCCACCGGGTAAGCTCTGCCCATTGGCAGTAAATAAATATTATTATTATTATTATTATTATTATATAATTTCTGCAACAAGTGCGCTGCAACGTGACAAAGAATCGAGTACTGTGGAGTTCGCCAGACATTCCTCAATCAGCGCGGATTAATTGCAGACAGGAATTTGACAAAATGCATAAGAAACGCTATACCGAAACAAAGGTTGAGTGCTTTATTTTTTAATTGCTAACTCAACTCCTCTATTGGTTGTTCTATTGATAATTTTTGTTTCTTGTATATTTACGTAATGACTATAAGCCGTTAAAATGATCAATTCGCTATATTAATAGCGGAGGATTTAAATTGTTTAGTACCGAAAAAATACACGGTTTTTACATTAAAAATAGGGATAGTACTGTCATCCAAATTATAAGGAGACAAACTATAGGGTTTTCCAAATAATTTCCACTTTAGTTTAGGATATACAACCATTATCGGCGTAATGCGACAATTGTGAACAAACGATGTCGGGATAAATCCTTAAACGAATCTCAACATTGAATTAATGTACAGAGGACTTTGTTGTTTCGTTTTCTTCTTGCTAGGACTGCCTTTTAAAACCAACAAAACAAAAATGAGTTGCTCTTCTAATCATTATTGCAAAGAAACAAAACAGTGGTTCTCCGAGGTTTTTTTGCAATAACTAATTAACGACTTTGAATCTGCAATTAACAGATTTTATGTGTTCGGAATACCTACAACGAGGTCATTGAACTCTTTCGGTCTCGGACCAATACTCGAGTCTCGAGATAAAAAAAAATGAAAAATCGCAAATGTCACATTTGGAGAGTTTATTGCAAAAAATCGACCGCCTCTACGATCTTCAGAAAGAAGCGGAGAGTCTTATATTTTCGCCCGAGAGACGACATCGCCGCTGCGACAGCGTTTGCAAATTCCACACACGTCAATTGACAAATATCTGGTTCGCTTCCCGAGCTCTAAAATCTCAGGTTTGTGTATCAACGCACTAATGGCAGAAATGAGATGATTTATCTTCTTTAATATGGCAAATAAATCTAATAACTGATTCAGACTAAAAAATTTGATAGTCTACGAGATAATTTATTTGCTAATGCTGCAATTATTGGATATTTTAAATCTCTCAAGCTTCGTAAGAAACGTGAAACATTTTTACTATTTTCATTAAGGAAGATCTTTTAACAAAAGGTCAAGACCTTGCCCCCCCCTCACACACACACTGCTCTACAACCTGGCAACGCCAGTGTTCATAAGCACACTCCCGAAATTCTCTTCCATAAAGATCAACATTTCATATAAGGAAACAATAGATTATTTCTTAATACGCGAACAATTAGACCAAACAAGTTTAAGAAACTATTAACATTCTCAATTACATGAATTGCTCGTTTGAAATTTTTAATGTGTCTTGTTATTTCATAATAAACAAAAATAATTTTAAATAAATGTAAATGTGACCCTATAAGCTCAACAAAACGAACGACTGTCGAGGAAACTCACATTTCCTAGCTTGTTTCAGAATAGAATTTGAATTTTGCTTTGTTAGTTTTAATTTTAAGTAGAAATTAAATATAATATACTCATTCGAAATTGGATTCCAGGACTTGAAGTTTTCAAACATTTAAAGAATATAACAATACTAGATTTAGTGGTTAATGTTAAGTAATCTATTATTAAATTGATGATGAGGATTAATTACAAAAACGTAGCAGAAATGAAAAAAAATTCGAGAAACATTTTGTGACTATTCGAACTCCCAAAACCACCACTTAAGAACTAAGCGTATGTTCAAATATTGTAAAATGTTAATACTTCACGTGAGTAAGAATTTTTTTAAATCAAGAGCTGTTGCTGCAAAACGTTTCTTTATCTTTCTGCGTATGAATCAGTTCCTCTGGAGACAGTCTCATCGCCGAGGCACGGAGATGACGCACGCAAATAAACGTTCGTATGCACACGCGATTCTCCAGTGACCTTCGCGAATCTCAGGCACTTCGCACCAAAAGTATTTTTGGGATAGGAAACAAATTATGTCGAAATAAATCATAATGTCCCACAAGAAAGACAACTTGTTTCCTTTAGAAATCAATTATTCGGTTTCTCGCATTACTGTATTAAACAGCATACAATTTACCATTATTTTTTGAGGAAATGGTTTGAATATCCAAGAACAAACAATATACTCAATGTGCACTGGAACTTGTCAAAAGCGGTTGGGAAGNGGTTTGAATATCCAAGAACAAACAATATACTCAATGTGCACTGGAACTTGTCAAAAGCGGTTGGGAAGAGGAAGAAGGAAAAATACACATCCTTTCTCACTCTCTCGCTCTGCAAATAACCCTCTCACACACAAATACAAAGTCATTTGCTAGAAAAATATTTGTCTCGAAGATATCACATTTCGATGTCGATCTGAATCACTGATGTTGATATTCTCGGGGGAGTATGTCCTAATCAGAAAAGAGATCACGTTTTCTAGCATTCGCCTTTAGTTACATTTATCTCAATTCAATTAAAAGTTTTCGTATGTACAAGTATGTACATGGCATTTCAGCACATGTGCATCACGGAAAACATGAAACGGAAGCGGGGAAATGTTTACCTTATAGCTGAGAAAATATTCACAACCGCAAATGCTACGGGAGAAGAGAGGGGAACGTTAAAGTATTCTACCCCCCCCCCTAAAATAAAACTCATCAATTAAGTTTCGGAACTAAGTAAAATTATCATGTTTAAGGGTATGGACAGTATGAGCAAAACATTGTCGCCGATTTGATAAAGAGCGACTTATATAAGATATGTTTCTTAGAAATCGTAGAAAAGATGCAAGAAGTTCTCAAATATTCAAAAATTTCCACGAACGAAGCCAAGAGTACTTAGTTAAAAAGTAAACTTTGATCAGAAACAAAATTATTCAAAAATCTACAGTTACGATTATGTATATTCAAAATGTATAATAGAATTAAAATGGAATATACAAAGATGAATGTTTGGACAAATTTATCCCGTTTGATGGACAACGTTCAACCTCAGCAGTTTTAATTCGGGTATCGGAAACGTTGGCAAGAACATCTCTAAATAAATTTTACCAAGAAATGTTAACGAGTTCTGGGAACATGATCCGCCAGGCCGTGATCTGAAAAGCAAGAGTAGATCTATGTTAGTGTGAGGGGGGGGGGGTCAGTTTCCTCACCGTGGAAGTCGTGCACCGCGCACAGGGGCGGGTGCGCGGCCGCCGGACACATCTCATGGTGCTGTTGCGGGGGCGGCGCCTGCTGTTGCTGCGGGGGTGGCGGCGGCGGCTGCGCTCCCGGAGGCGGTAACGTCGGCCCACCGGGTCCTCCCGCCTGCTGCTGTCCGTAGTAGTCCGCGTAATAGTCGTATTGAGAGCAATACATGTCATTATGGGTCTCCACGGGCTGGCCTGCGACCATAGCCAGCATGGGGCTGCGTGGAAAAAGGATGCTGCGGCGGCGGGGGCGGCGACGTGCGACGGACTATTGCGCCTTCAGATGTGAGCCGTGACGTAGCCGTGACCAGCACCAATGGCGAAGGCGGCAGAAGAAGGGTGAGAGCTGCGAAGGAAAGAAACACAAACGTCAATCCTGACACTGAAGGGAAGATGGGTTTCACTCGTTCGCTATTGTTGCCAACGACCTATGTGCTTGCCACTGAGTCACCCCGGCCAGGAAAGAAATAAATGCCCCAGTTGAAAAGCGACCCTTCCTTCTACTGCCCACGTCCGATCTACCTGCACAGCTTTAATAGTACGTTACATTTCCTTTTACAAGTAATACATTTTTTTAAATAAAAAATAAAAAGAGACACAGATACCGAAGTCAACATCTCCAACCTTCGCTCCGAAGAATTATGAATCCTCATTTCACTTTCGCGTGCCAATATTATCAACAAATTCCACTGATAACAAATTCACGCGTTAATACGTAAAACTAGAAAGTTTGGTAGAAAAGTGTTAGGTTATAGTTATGTCCCAACACAATTGACACTTCATCCGGTCCAAATAAATGTGACTAATGAGCCGATAATGAGAGAAATCTTGCACGATGAACCGAATAGAGGAAAGTATCACTGCATTGAAAGTTTACGTAAACGCCGCACGTGCGATAAAAGTCCAGTGAGTCACTAAGGAAAGCACAGACCCATGACGAATGGCCAAGTTACATAGTGTGTGGTTTCTTCAGTAACGCTTCAAACAAAGAAAACCTCTCCAAGTAAAATACGTCGGATAAAATATACTTTGCAAATACACATTCATTTTGAGGTATTATGTGAATCGCGTTAACTGAAGTCAAGTTACCGACTATTCACACAACTTGGAAATATTCGCCAAAGTAGTTCTTATTCATTAATAATTCATTTTTTATATTGGATGAGAACAATTATTTTGTGTTTTTAAAACTTAATAATTAATTTAGACAGTCGTTTGACTCCTTTGTCAAGTACCGCATCGTCTTCAGTCACGTGATGCGGCTGCCATTTCCGTTAGAACAGTATTTTCCTCAGTTTTTGGCGAGTTATTCTTGAAAACGCCAGGTAACGTATGAAAATCTTAACGTCATTGCGATCCTATTTCCATTTGCTATGTT
>NNCF01125799.1:587630-606844 GCA_002313205.1 Laupala kohalensis | reverse complement strand
GTCCGCTCGCAGCGGTGTCAACGGCCGACGCTGGAACTAACACGGAACCCTGCACAGAGCATCTTCCTCCAATCTCAATACATAACCAAAGTCCGTGAGAGCTCTAGCGTTATCATAGGACTTCCGATACCAGACATTCCTTAAATAACGTGACATAATTTCAACCTCCGATACGAGATTCTGAGATCAGAATCCAAGAAAGTCGTTCAGGAACTGAGTCATTTAAGTATTGTACTTATATCGTACCATGAAATGACTACGAAGATAAACGGGTAATTCGGTAGTGGTAGTGGCATGCGAAAAGCCATTAGCCACGCGTCAACAGGTGATAACTGTATCACTGTTCGTATACACTTTCCCCCTTTTTCCGATTACTTCAAGAGAAAAGAATGCAAATACTGGTGATTATTTGACAATGAATTTAAGTCTATGGTTGTGACTACACTTTTACACCCTAGAGGATACTGGTTTGTTCCACTTTTCAGAAATATCTAGTTATATATAAAATAACGCGGTCTCAAACAAATGTGGTGTATTGACAAACAATGAAATAATATTTTCTTTAGCCTTAAGACCTGAACGATTCTCTACAATGCTCGCAACGAAAGAAAAGTAACGAGGAAGGAGTTTTAAAGACTACGTGAAAATGTCAGTATTGCCAATGTCAGTATTGCGAGATCGCCGACTCTTCCTCTCGCTGTAGACACGTGCGCGTTTTACTCGTGTCGTACTGAATTTACGTCTAGACGCCTACATCGGACGATTCGTCGAACCGGCACTAATAGTTATGCCAACGGGAGGCTTGAACACTAAGCTTTGGCTGAAAGAACAGTGTCTGAAGTTTGTTTTTCAACGGTTGTGTGGGTGCCGTGGCATGCCGTGCGCAACGCCAGGCTGCTCCTCGCAGTAGACGTGTGATAGCACGGCGCTTTCGCTCCATTTCATTAGCTTTCTTTCGCTGTACCCTAGGACTTTGTAGCTGTTATTCAATATCACGTATGTTTCGAGGTCCAAGAATTCTTGCAGACTACTCCTCCATCCAAGCGCATGTTTGGGGAAGGAAATATACAGGATTTCATAGAAAACTATTGGGATGCGTCAAGTGGCAGTCATCCATGACCATCCATCCAGGCCTAGACAGACACGAGGAGACATCGGGGATCGCCCCAGCATTTGAGCGCAGTCTTTGCGACCGACCGGAAGTGTATCGAAAGAGAGGTGACTAAGGGTTGCCAGCCGGTCGGGTTGGTCTCGCAAAGAAAGGCGGAACTGTTTTGAATGCTCCTGTGTCTCACATCCGGTGACATCGACACCTGTGCACCACAGCGACTTCCGAATCGGATGAACCGAAGCAGCTCTGATTCACGAGTCAAAAGGACGGATTTATTCATTTATTTGGAGTCTTCTCCCCTTCCCTTTCTGACATTAGGAGACGCGACCCGACAGTGGAGTTGCGGTCCGATGTAACAAAGGTGTAGGAGGAGGAACTAGTCATAAGTCAAAGAGCGAAACCGATAGCAGAAACTGGAAAAGGAATCGTCATCAATGAGAAGATGCATTGAACCTCAAACGTCGAAGCCCGACAGACTGTGTTTTCAGTCGAATTCTTACGCAATTTTTATTTTATTATACTGTAGGAGGTGGGTGGTAGGACTATTGTTAGTAGATGGGCCGCTTAGCTGCGTTTATCCACAACTTGACCCATGTGGAGGTAGCAGTAGTAGTTAGTAATGGTTCGAGTTATTGATACTAGGAGCAGGAGCAGGGTTTGCTTTTCAGTAGTCATAGCTATATGATCTAGGACATAAATGTGAAAAGCTACACACTGTTTTCTGGCCCCGCCTGGAACTGAACGCGGAGTGACTTGATGGTGAGCGAGCACGCTAACCCCTCAGCCTTACACAAGTGAGTGCGGAAACGATGAGAAATGAATCAACGCGGAGAGAACGCGTTGAAGATAATAATGGAGCGGGCAGAAGCTCAAAGGGAGTGGCACGGCAGAGAGGCGCAGTCCGGGAAATAATGCGGAGGAGGAGAGATTAGGCGGAAAACATTGAGGCGACGGGGTGTACTGAATAGAAAGGCAAATTGAGGGTGCGGCAAAAAGACACGTCTTCGGAGAAAGGCGAAGCGAGGGGCGCCTGCGAGGAAGAGAAGGGGATATGTTTGGGGGAGGGGGGGTCGAAGACACGCCGCATCCCACACGCTGCCTTCGTGAATGAACAACGTGGCAAGAGAGCAAGCAGCGTGAGTCATCTAGGGGGAGACACAACGCCAGGCTCCAACCAAGACGTCTCATGACGAGTCCCGCGCTTGACTCACTCGTAATGGACGAGAGCATATACAAACATGGCGGCCAAACACAACCGTTTCCTGATTTACGCATCTCGCCCCAGAAAAAGTTAAAGAACTTTCTCAAATGTTGGGTGACCTACAAATAAAAGTTACGTAAAAATTCTACGGAGAATACTGCAAATCAAAATAAACTTCCATCACTTTCATGATTTAAAAGTTTGTCTTACGTGTGTTCTCCAGTGGACGCTATGTATTTCAACATCAATTATAACTGCAATTATTTCATTTCAATGACTAGTGAGGTCCTTTTTTAAAGTTGAAATCACAATATGTACATGACACTATTTATTTATGCCGATTTCAGATATTTCACTGATTTAATTCGCTATCTTAAGCATAGGCATAACGCAGCTCATTAGGATGCACCATTCTTTGTACTGATCACCACACAACGGAGGGCCAAATTATAGTTACGACGGAAATTAAAACAGAGAAACAAAAGTCCTTCATACGATAATCCAGGACTAATAATAGACAATAACCAATTTGAGCAGGAGATGATGACTACTCCGAGAAATCTCCCAACAATTGATTGAAGAAACAAAAAAATCACCATATCCAGCGGTAGGTCCACTATTGACTAATTTTATAATGGCGGTCTTCTTACGATGGACCCAGAAATCATCAGAACCTAATGTAACATATGGTAGAAAAAAAGGTTTGATGCCAAATTTCTAAAAATAATACTGTCTCCGAATAAGTTTTATTCTTCGCTCTTGATATTTACGGTAATTTGACAAAAATTGACCTGCACTATTTTCTTGTCTCTGCCGCCAGTTGTATCTGTAGTTTAGGGTTTGATAATTTCAACTTGTACACAATTGTTCGACCATACTCGGCGATGTTAGGTTTGTAAGATATGGCGATTCTGTTTTAAAAAATCGGTTAATTCCGTTTTAAGAAGAGACTATATATTTTATAAGCACTGTAAAAATGTGTGTGTTTTTGGAAATGGTATTACAAGACAATTCAACAGCTGCTTACATAAATCTCGTGGTCGAAAATAATACATACCAAACTTTTGTTTTTGAAATGAAACCGTTTGATGGAACTTTGAGGTTTATGAATCTGCTGGGTCATCGCTGACGTCAGGACAGTACAATGAGGTTGCGATGGGTGTGGCGATGGGATAGGGGAGGGTGGAAGTCAGACGCGTTCCGGCCCAGCCTTCACGACGCAAACGACCATCAGCCGCACCTTCTCTATCGGTGACCGTAGCAGAGGAGAGACCTTAATCGAGTGAGAACCGCCAGCAATGAGCACGTAATTTCTTATAACAGCTATATTTACTACGCACAAATTCTCATAGTCCCTTTTGGCGCCTGCTATCAGTCCATGCTCGCGCGCCTCTTATTATGTGGAGTAGGGACGCACTTCACAATTATGTGACTACCAACAGCGGATTCAAACCACTATGAGAAATTGGGTGTTGCATTTTCCAGAAGTTTTATATATTCCGCATTAAATTTCCTCTCACGGCGGTTCTCTCTTCAATTAAGGATTCTAAAGCAGAGAAGAAGCAGAGGAATTGTAGAGGCGTCAGGTGGAATCGTCAGTCGAACGAACGAATCAAGATGTCTGAAGGTATTATGTCCGCTTTTAGTCGCACTAAAGTCGTCAACTATGCACGAAACTTTGAAATATTAATATTTAATACCAGAGGAGAATTCATCTAAGGAATTAATGAATAACTCGCTCTTAATAAACTGATTTTTACTGTTGACGGAGGACAGTTATTTTGTGATTTTAAAACGAATCTCTAAATTTCTTGAAAGGAGTCTCTCGCATTGTCTTCAGTCACGCGATGTGGTTGCCATTTCCGTTAAAACAGTATTTTCCGCAGTTTTTGGATAATTATTCTGGTGAATGTCCCGTAAGGTATGAAAATCTTAACGCCATCGAATTCCTATTTCCATTTGCTATGTTCTGGTGGACATTTTTTTCACAGTGTTAAGTAGGTACTTTTGTCAGGATATCAAAAATAATTTAAGCCCACAGTAATCTTAAGGCTAATAATTAAAAATTTCCGCCGTAAGGGTATGCAAATTCATCGCTATTGGATGAGGAATGGTTCAGATTATTATTTGAAACATCTTTTTCTTTTGAGGGGATGGGGATACTTAAATCCAGACGCTTCCACGGATATAATACCTTAAACGGAAAAGGCAGCGTTTTCTGAGACACAGAAATTCAAAATCGGAATGGCACGTTATTTACTCCGTAACGAGGGGAACTATTTGAAAAGTTATAGTTAAGTATAATTATTTTCACTCGTAATACAGATAAAACATTGTCTTTTAATCCGATTTCAAAATCGATTTTCAGAGCACAGAATTGCAGTAGTGAAATCAATTTTCAAGATCTCAAAAACAAAAAAAATATGTTTAAGACGCATTCAAAAGCGATGGTGAATTTTTGTTTTGGTCCACGATTTCGTCAATGAGCGGAAGAAGGAGAAAAACGTGATTTTGTTTTCGTCTATTCTTTTGATTTGTTGTCTTAGATTCTAGAAAATTTACAACGGGGAGATTCTTCTAAGTCACAAGGAATGAGAATTTTGAACTCATTATCAACATTTTGATAATATTAACAAGCTAATATACATTTTGTTTCTATTTTTAACTATCATCTAACTAATAAGTTTAAAAGAATATTTTCCAAACAATTATACTACAATTAACGTCCACTATATAATACAATTAAAAAAATAATGAAAGACTCGCGACCTTTTATGTGCGAAGAATATGTATTTTGTGATAAAAACTGTTCGTCCATAAAATGTAGCAAGTCTTTCATTACTTATTTAATTCCAAACAATTATTTATTATTTCTTAAGATTTTGCAACTATCTGGAAAAGAATTTTCAAAAAATATGGTATGTGAATATGGACTTTAATACCCAAAATATTATGAAAATCCGCCTCTGCTTTACTTAAAATCAAGTGTGTAAAGATATCATTATAAAACATATTTAATTAGCATCGTATTCCTTCATTTATTAGCAAAATGTTTTAGTGTGAGCATAAACTTGTAGAGAACATGGCGACAGGAGACAGTTGTCCTTGCCTCGACGAGCAAATGCGCGACTTGGGACCCATCCATGTCATAAATTTCAACTAATAGACATCGCACGAACTGCAGTTCCGACTCTATGAAGAAAAGAGGAGATACATGATAATAGTAGTCAAGTGGAAAGAGCAACTCTATAATTACGAAGCAGACGATCTACACGCTAAACAAGTTACTTCATCACAATTCAGATGACTGCACCAATCGCAAGCACAGGACTCTCACCCTCTGACTAAACAAACAATTTAAGCTGCGGTATTGCGAAAAAGGAGCAATTCAGTTAATTAAAACATGTCTCGGCATTTTTAAGAATAACTCAAACTGTAATCAAATTACGACCCTAAAGAATTTTTTTTCTTTATATCAATAAACTGTTTACAACATTTCGCAACAGTTTATTATGTTTTTAAAGCCATTCTCACGGGATTATTTATAGAAATAGAGTATCAAAATAATAATGAGCTCTTCACGATACAACAAAAATGGCTCACACACTTCCAAGACAATTCGTATCTAGATTTTTTAAAGTCACAGTTCTTGAAATGTTGATGTCAAGAACGAAATTATGACAGTTCAAATTTTTTTCCAAACTATCTAAAGAAAGAGTACACGAACTAAAGTAACGAAAAATTATTTTGGATATCCCAAAAGTATGCATCTGCATTTCTACTTTAGCATCTTCGAAGCACAGTTGGAGGAGTAAATAGGGAGAGAGAAAGACCCGAAGCAGATGGCAAACCACTCTGGAACATAAGCTGAGTATAAGAGGTATGTGGTAACACTACCCTTGTCCATTACACAAAAATACAAAATTCATAGTTTCCTTCAAAGATTGAATGATTGCATTACATAAACTTGTCAAAATCGCTTTTTCACTAACGCCATAGATTTCATTATTCATTCCATCCCGTCCACGACAGAAGAATTCTTTTACGCCATTTCCGTCACTAACAAAATCTAAGCGTATTTAACCCCTCGCTCGCTCAGGGGCTAGCGTACTTGCATGTCAGTGAGTCACTTTGGAGTCTATTGTCGGGAAAACCTCTTTTTACTTCGAAGTTCACAATAGATGTTACTACTGAAAAGCGAATCCGACTGCGCAGGTCTAGTGGTAGCGTCTTCGCTTCCTCGATCCCGCTGAGCGGGAGAGCATGGGTTCAAACCCTGCTCGGCCGAACTACGTGAGGTTTTCAGCTGGGGTTTCCCTCACATACTCCAGATAAATGTCGGTTCGATACGCAACATCTCTCCTTCCCAATTCCCCTACGCAAGTCCAACTGTTAGGTGGAAGAGCAGGCCTCATGGCCAAAAGGCAATAAATAAAAATAAATAATAAATAAATCCCCTCCATCTATCCTCCTCCTCCTACTCCTAGTTATTACTAACTCTTACTATTACTAACTACTGCCACAAACACCACCACACGGGTCAAGTTTTTGGTAAACCCATATACTAACAATAGCCCCCACCACATTCTCTACCTCCTATCGCTCCATGTAGATAAGCGTCAATAGCTCGCTACATTTCCCATTTACAAATACATCTACAATGAAACCAACCACCAGTTACTTCGAGTTTATTCCAGCGAAGACCGACGCGGAAGAGGCGCGGCGTTCCGCCAACCGGAAGCTCCACGATGCGGGGGCGGTACGCGGGCGCCGTCGAGGCATGGGGGCGGGACGGGAAAGCGGGCCGCTCGGGGAGAGGTCTGCAGAGTCTGCGACGCTGGCGGTGAAGGCGTAGGGTTCGGGGAAAGTCTGCTGCGTACGCAACACTGGAATGGAGTGGTGGCAATGCGGGCGGCGGAGTCACTCGGGTCGACGGCCGAGGCGCACGCGGAGGTTCGCTTCGAAAAGCCCCCGTCGACAAGAGAGCGTTGCGCGCACTCTGCAACGAATTCCGGGCTAAGGTGCTGAAGTGGGAACAGCGCTTCCAGTTATTAAACAATAAGCATTAAAATAAAGAAAACGAGTACAATAGAATCTCGATTATCCGAGATAATAGGGGGATAGATGAAAATCATAGTCAATCGAGACATCTTTCATTTAACGAATTATGTTCACATATATACAATGTCACGTTATCAGGAATTGAAATACGAAGTAATGTCTTCGATGTTTTCAAATTTAAAATGATTTTCGTAGCTTCAGTTGTTTTTTCTCAAATTAATTTCGTAATGGAAGTCAAAGTCTCTGTCTCTAAGTTTCTAGGACCCTACGTAGAACAGTGGAAATAGTTGAATTGATGTATGTAGTTGATTTTTTTAGGACGAGTGAGCACCACGGTTAATCGAGGTTCTACTGTATAAACACCGCGAATTATAATGATGAAAAAACATGATTTAATTTCTGTATATTAGTTAATAATAAACTATAAACAATATTCAGCGACTCCCTTGATTGCTTTGAAATGCACAAGAGCATGTACAAACAGCGGTCGACTGCAACGGTTTTGTAATTTATGTATCATACCTCCGAAAAAAAAAGAAATATCTTTTTGGAATGACCGGGGACATGTAGATAAAATGATGCAAAAATACTACAAAAAAAACCATTTACTTCAAATCAACGTAATCTAACATAACTTTCATAATTTAAAGAAAAGTAAGAGTTATTTCATTTAATTAGCCGGAGAGTTAAATTTTTTCAAGTTGAAATCACAATTGGTACGTCTTACTCTGTTTATGATATTTTAGTGATTTAACTACCTTCCTTACTACTACCCTGCACGTGCACTTGGGCACACACTCCGATCTCGAAGTTGAGGGGGGTGAGTCATCCCATCCCCAACGAAACTGGCGAATAAAAATTGTTATACTACAGTAGGTTCGTCTGAGTCAAGGCGTAACGTGTGTACTGCTTTGGGGTTCAGAATGGGTGGAAGGTTGAGATGTTATTTTTGAGTGTTTCATTTAGGTACGTAAGCATTTGTTCTGTTTCACTGAAATGACTCGATTCGCGATGTTCATCTTGTCTCGTGTCGCAGCGCTTTTTGAGGACGACCGAAATAAAAGTCGCAACGGCGGAATAAATTGAAAATTTCTTTCCTTTCTTTTGACCTCAATGTAAAAAAACAAAAACAAATCCCTATTGATAAATATCACCAATAACTCTCCCAAACGAATACAAATTGTGTATATATTTTAACTGTAAACTTCATTCATGAAGAGACAAAAGGCACACTTGTATGATTGATACCGAAGGTGGAAAAATCTAAAAGGTTTATAGACTTCGCTTGTTTTAAAAAAAAAAAAAAAATATGCGACTCCTTATTTGGTAAGTGAAACGAGTTGTTTTGGACATTTTTTACGCCAAAAGATTCTCCCCCTCTCCTTGGCGTATGAGTAAAAATCTCATGGACTTTCCAGGATATGAAGGCCGAACACCAGCTGCTGAACACTGAATCACTTCGACTCATAATTCTACTACTATTAAAGTCCATTATGTAAACGCACATCGAAACGTAGTAGGTTCGTAACTAAAAATAAAAATATTATTCGGCCTAAAAAGGTCGTAAGTTTTTAACTAAATAATTAGACTCATAATCACCATATACTTTATTCTCTTCTCTGTGACTTCAATTTACCCGCTTTATCCGAATTGTCTTCTTGTCGAAACCGTTAAAGATGTTGCTAGTAATAATTATAATTTACCGCGTCCGCTCATAAAAACCTAACTGGAGCATTGTTCAAAAACAAGACCATTCAAAGAGTTCAGTCGCAAGAAGTTAACTAGAGACTCCGTTTATAACAACAACAACAACTACTCCATTCTACTATAACAAAGTGTTTGTGGACCATTTAGTAATAGAACAAGAGATCTGAGTTACTCTTTTTATGAGCCAGCTCCGTGAATCGTATTGTTTGTAAATGGAGTTCCGAGTTAAAAAGGAACTCTGCGAATTTATCTTGTTATTCCGGTTTCATGTTTATTCCCTTATCTATAGTGAATCGACGGTGCTTCAGTCATAGCAATGTACACCGAGGAATTCTGCACTTTATTCTACAAAGATAGCATCCAGGACAAAAACTTTTAGAATGTTACAATCCGGAAAGTGATTTACAAATACACGAGGTTGAATCAGTGATTGAGTTTCACATAACTTGATAACACTATATGAAAACAACCTTGTCGGACCACAGACACATTGTGTTTAACATAAAGGGTCGTTCAAAAAGGAATTCTATAGAAATCGCAGACGGACCGATTGGGTCTCGTTCAGGGAGGACTTGAGAATGGACCTTTGTATAGGTACAGCAGTAAAGGAAAACTGGAGTTGGGGGTAACCTATGTTACTCAGACCTTAGTCTCTAGTTATGAGAAGAATTGCTCATATGTGGAGGGGAGAAAGACATCAGGTAGCCTTAGATGTAATAGCTACCTGGAATACCTTAGGAGGAGGACCAGACGACTGTGGGATAGACACAGGACCCTAAGGGATCAGGCAAGCAGGTACGCCTTTCAGGAGTCCTTATATTCCTTTTAGAGGGAATATAAGGAGCAAGTCAGGAAGGCCTCCAGGAATTCTTGGAAGCAGTTCTGTTATGATATCGAGAATCAGCATAAAGCAGCTAGACTTCATAGAATACTTAGTAAGGACAGTAAGGACAGACTCGGCAGCCTGGACGCTCCCTCAGGGGACTTCACATCGACTGAGGAGGAAACTCTGAGCCTGTTGATGCATACTCACTTTCCTGGTGCATTAACCACAGACAGTGAGGTGGAAAGCAGTAGGATTCCGCTGGCCTGATAGGGGAGGATGGAATGAGGCTTATAATAGAGTGATATGGGCAATATATTTTGCACCTTTCAAAAACCCAGAAGTGGATGGCGTTTTGCCTGCACTTCTGCAGAGGGCTGGGGACGACGTCATACACATCTTGTCAGTATTTACAGGGCATGTTTAACCATGGGACATGTATATTCCCTGTGGCGACAGGTCAAAGTGGTCTTTATACCTAAGCCTGGAAGACCATGTCATACCACGCCTAAGGACTATCGTCCTACCCGTCTAATTTCTTTTCTTCAGAAAACCATGGTGTATATCACGGAGAGAGAGCTATCATCGACCTCTGCATCCTCTTGAGGGTGCCTATCAACAAGGGAAATCCGTTGAAACGACTCTTTACCAGCTAGTGACGAGTCTGGACAATACCCTTGACCAAAAGAACTACCTATGGTTGTTTTCCTCGAGATAGTGGAGGCTTTTAATCGTACTATGCTAAGATCATTAAAGCTTCGCTTAGTGAAAAGAGGAGTTAGTCTAACATTATCAAAATGGATTACAGCCTCCTTGCAGGGCCGCCAAGTTCTATTCCTCAACGCTGTTATGTTGGGGGGTTATCATAGACAGAGGGTGTCCACAAGGTGGAGTATTGTCACCAACTCTGTTGTGTCTGGTGATGGATGATCTACTTACCAGACTCAATGTTGGGGAAACATATAACTCGTGCTACGCTGATGATATTAGCTTGTAGGTCGCGGGCAATTTTCACAGTACGGTTACGGAGCTAATGCGGGGCTCCTTGCGTAGGACCAAAAGTGGTTTACTGGCTCTATGTTGCTGTCAAAAAGCCTACGATCAATGTCGCGTCACTGGTCTGGTAGCCTGGTTCTGGGGTAGGGACGGCAATTACCAGGCTAAACAGCGTACAAAGACTAGCTTGTTTAGGAATAACCGGGGCGCTGGGCACTACTCCGCTCAATGCCATGGAAGCACTTCTATGTCTTCCTCCACTGCACTTCCTCCGCTGCACAACCAACCAGCCGTCTTGCGCTATTTTACAGCCTATAATTGCGCGAAATCCCAATCTCACCATTCCCTCTGACGTTCACCCTCTGCCATGGTGCCGCGCCTTCCGTACCACGAAGGTCCCAGGCTGCTGATCCCAGGTAGATTCCCTAAATTCAAGGGAGAACCGTCAGCAGCGTATGCAACTATAGGATCACGTAATTTCTCATTACAGCAATATTTGCTACGCACAACTTCTATCGCCCCTTTAGCAAGGATGCACGCCTCTTATTGGTGGAGTAGAGAAAGGGAGGGAAAGACGACACATTCATATGACCAAGTATAGTTGATTAAAAACAAATATGCGCGTAATATTTCCGTCCCTGACGGTTCTCTCTTGATATTGTCGGGGGCGGGGGTTCCCCTCTCGCGTTCACCACGCAACGTCGCGTCGTTCGCTGCTGTTCCGTGAAGGCGGATATTAATTGCGACGTCGGCGCGCGCAGCGGAACAGTTTCTTCAACGCCCTCTTGCGTTCTCCGTTGAAAGGCAACACTCGGAGGTGGCTGTGGCGGTGGTTGCCTCTCCGGAGGCTAAGGGGTTCGCATGCTTGCTCACCGCCAATACTGTTCCGGTTCAATTCCCGGCCGGCTAGGAAAACATTTGATTACGGTCTAGATTCGCCACGGGATATATTTATTTTAACCGTTTCGATGCAATGTTCCTAGTGAATTCACTTCCTCGTATCAATTCCATGAATTTCAGCGAATCGTACGTCACGCGACGCGGAGTCCCTTTCGCAGGGAGAATTCATTGCCGCAGCAAAAGCAAAGGTGTGAAGCGAAAAATGAAACGAATCATCAAGAAATTTGTTGCAAAAATGTTTGTTTTGATGCACTTTGCGTGTTATCTGATGAACCCCTCTCATCCATTCTCAGAATTTCAACTCTCGACATTTTATCAGTTTTATGTTGCTTTCCAGCTTGAAAATGAACAACGACACTCTCTTCTACCACGAACGAACCGAAATTAAAGAAGTATGTATATATTACACTTTTCGCTCATCTTCCATACATATATTTAATGAATTGTCATCAAATACATTAATACTAAATGGCAGGCAAATGAAATATTGTACTGGAGGTAGCACCCGAGTAGGTAGAATTAAATCACTAAAATTACTTAAATCAAAATAAATAAATAAATAAATAGAGAAACATGTAGCTATTGTGATTTCAACGTTAGAAAAAACATACTTCACCGGCCATTTAAATGAAATTATTACAACAATAATTGATGGACATTGGGTCGTATCGAGGTCAGACACTAACTTTTTCTCTTTAATTACGACAGTTATGTAAGTTTACTTTTTGATATGAAGTAAATTTTCATTTGTAGTATTTTTACGTCTCTTTTATCTGTTGGTCACCGTAGGACATCTGAGAAAGATATCTCACTTTTTCCTCTGAGGCGAGATGAGGCATAAAGCACGAAACGCATTTCGCTCAGTCCCTGCCGTGTCAAGTGAGATCCTAATATTCTCTCACGATACTTTTAACAGATAGAAATGAAATCCTGTTTTGTCATCATTATAATTCATAACGTTTGGTTGTAAAACAATTAGAAAGAAACAATTATCCATCTGAGTGAGTTGATTAACTCAGAGCATTAAAAATGTGTTCGTGATTTCCTATTGTTCCGTCTCTCCCTCTTTCTCTCTCTCTCTGATAATTACGTTTAAAAATCACACCAACAAAAGAAGCTACTCGACTTTTAGTCAAAAAGTTTGTTACTTGACTGTTTCATTCCTGGCAATTCACAGCTTTGATGCGTCTCACTGCGCTGGGAAGAAGAATTCATAAATACCCACGTAGAAATTTCGAGTCGTAACGACGTCATTACGTCGTCGTCAAAGGCGTGGCAACGTCGAAAAACAACGTCGTGAAGATGTTGCCAACGCATGTAACGTCGATTCGACGCCGGAGAACGGCGTCTTAACGACGTCGTAAAAAAACCCGCTTAATCAACGCTGGGTAACGACGCCAAAACTAGGTCGTCACAAGACTTTCTTAAAACTGTTGAATTGTCATTTTTATTACAACTTTTATGGATATTACCCATCGTCTTACCTTGTTCTACCATATTCTATGACTTGTGACACACATTCCTACAAGAATGTTGTATTAAGATCTCCGTTTTTCGCGCCCGACTACGACGTGATAAGAACCAGGGTCCTTTCCATTTCAAGACGAGCACGCTAGCACTGAGCTACTGCAACATGTTAATACAAGCTAAAATTTTTATACTCTTTTATTGCTCTGTCTTACAATTGGTACCATAAATTGGTAACAAGAAAAATAGTAATCTCCGTAGACAAGTAAAAGATGGGATAGATGACTCGCAGCTAACTTTTCATTTTATCTAGGAAGTTTTGCTGAAATTTTTGAATCCGCCTCTGCCTTAGGGCCCTTGATCGGAATTGATGGAATGGTTCCTTGCCTGCTTCCGGAGAGTAAATTAGGTTACTGTCCTCCACGTGGTCATACGGAGTTTGTACCGTTTTTTGACAATAAATTTATTATTATAAAATTTATTGTACGATGTTCTCGGCAAAATTAATTCTAAGCGAAATATGCTCCCAAGTAGAGTTCCAACTTCCTCTACCAGATGGCAGTTAAAGACGGAACGTCGAAATTGGGAATGTGGTTCCGACCATCCAAAGAGAAATAGGTCACAATTAACGGGAGCAAAGATCCACGCGCTATTATAATAATAATAATTATTATTAGAACTGAGTCGTCCGAACGTCGTGTAACGGAGACAACTCAACGTCGATCTTCGAGTCGATCTCGACGTCGAAACAACGTGGTTTGTTATCGTCGTCTCGACGTTGCATAACGACGTTGTCTCGACTTCAAATTCTGAGAAATACGATGTCGGGACGGCGTCGTTCATTCGACGTCGTCCTACGAATCGATATTGACGTCGGTTCAACGTCGGCAATAGTTACATAATGTTCTATTATATAATTTCATACAGTATTCATAACAGTTCTGATATGCTGTTTACAAGTTTTAATGCTAAATACGAAACCGAGTGAAACGTGCCTACAACTAGAAGATGGTGGAATATATTTGCCATAATAGTTTTGCTAAGTGAAAGTAAACGCTCATATCATCATACAGAGCAGAGGTTAGTTTCAATTTCCTAGCTTCGTTGGTATCGTTAGGATTATTTAAATTCTCACTCTCCTCACGAGATAACGACAGATCTACATTGAAGAACTGCGCTAGTCCACATCGTGTATTAACAATAGATAGTTTCTGGAGCTTTTCAAAGTCCAACTCCTCGTGAGAAAGGTTCAGAAGATAATGACAAATAACCGTTAAGCTACACAAACACATTTTCGTATTGCCTGAGATTTCTGCATCCATTCGTTTTCAAACGACCGAAATGTTCGAGAATCGATTGAAGAAGACGTAATCAGACACGTGCGTAGCCCGCATGCGATTGTTCCACGGTTCCAGAACGCGCCGCGCAATTGGTGACAAATAAACCTCCGTAACGTTTCTGCCAAGTGGTTCGTCAGAACGTGATAACCTAGACCTTACCACATGTCATAAAAATTTATTTTTTTTCCTTCCAAAGAATTACATTGAGAGTTGAAATTAGTGAAGCTCAGTACCATGTTAGTCTTGGTACTGGACTCCTTCTTTCATACACTTTTCTCGATCTTGGCCCTGTTCTAGTACTCTTCATCTTGATCTTGCTCTGATGTTGTTGGTCCCGACCATCTGCGATTGGTTCCTTGGCCTTGTCTCTGATCTTAGACGACGCGATTGGTTCAGTATTGCGGCAATTCATATGTGTATGTCTACATATTCATGCGTGTTTGTATACGTGAGAGCGTGACTATCTGTTTGTAAGCAAAACCGCGTTTGTGTATTTATAAAATATACACACATAAACAATTAATTCATTAATCTAATTTCCTTCTCGTTGTTACTTTCTGTATTAATTTTATAACCATTTTATACCGTGTTTGTGCTTTACAGGCATTTGGGTACATTATTTAACTTCTCATTGTACATTCTTTTATTGCGTCTTTCTATCTGTCATTGAACACTGCTCATTTGCAGAGTAATAAATTATTATTATATTATATTTTACAAATAAACTACGTAAACTAATGTACTAGATACATTAGATTATATATATATATATATATATATATATATATATATATATATATATATATATATATATATATATATATATATATATGGGCTCTAATGACCTCAATGTTGACGAGCCCTAAAGCCCCAACAAATATATATAAAATATATATTTGTATGATAAAAATGACAATTGACATCATTTTATTTTGTTTTTCCACGATCTAATCTTTTGTAATAAGAAGTAAATTAATTGTATACGGGCGTTAAAGAAATTATTTTCCGATTTCTATTTATTTACTTTAGGGATAGAATTTCTAAAGATTGGGGACTATTTCGAAATACACGGGACGAATCTGACTTCCATATCTACTTTAAACGCATTTGCGAAACGTGACCGTTCGTGATGAGAGGGTGGGGAGGGTATTTTAGAAAGCGTGACATTACATTTGGTATAGTGTAATTGTTGAAACTTATCTCAATTTTTTTTCTAGAATGAAAAAAAATAATCTTGTAATCCCTTACGCACCAATTTCTCCCAGCGACATCTTCGACGTTCAAAATCCTCTTAAATATAGAAGTGATTATATTTTCTCGTTTAGTTACTGTTGTTCATTCGTAATGATGCGAGGGGGAGGCGCGTTATGGAGGGGTTTGGTGTACCGTGATGAAGTGCGACCCGGGTTGCAAAAATATTCAAAGATGGCGTAACGTAGTTTTACAAACGTTCCCAAATGTGTATTCCCAATAGGAAAGAACACATCCACTTGTAGTTGCCATCGTACATCCCTCGATGCATATCATTCTGTTAAACTGATTATTGTAGCTGAAAGCAGAAGACAGCGAGTGAACGTCGCTGGGTGTCGAACATTCCGGGGAGCATCAAGCTTTAACAGCGCTACGCCTCAACCGGACGTGACGTCACCAGCGCGAAAGTCGCGTCGTGTCCACTCTGTCGAAGCGATTGGTCATCGACGCTGCCACACGGAGATCGTTGCATTTGAAAGGATACGCGAGGTGGCAACTCTTCTCAAGTACAAGAGAAAAAAGAATAAAGACGAATTCCAGAGAATCCTATGAAAGGATTTGAGATTCAAATTCAAAGGAAGCAAAATATTTCTCCAAACTTGTAAATATGACATCCCAACCTCGCATACTATAAGGTTGGGATATCACATACACTCAAGTTATCGAGCGTTTGGATTCTAAAAGAACAAAAGATGTCGAACTCGAGTAGTGTTTCAGGGCAGCCATCCCCAATATTTTAGAACAAAAACCCCGAGACCCGTTAAGACTTGAACTGCCGGAGATTGTCGTTTGATATTAAAATCATCGTTTGGTAGTACTTACACATACCTTACGGGTGTACCAACGCTATGGAAACAACAAAGAGACTATCGTAAAATGAATTTCGTTGACAGTAGATTAAAGAATTTACTTCGACAATTTACGCAATGTATTTTATAAATAGGAATGTTAATTTTGTGTTACTCTACAAAGGATAAAAAACGAGTATTTTAAGGACTGGTTCTCCTAGAAGTATTTCGTCAAGTTTGGTGGTAGTGAATACAACCTATAAGATGAAAATATCACCAAGTCGTGTAATGTACGACACACGAGGAATCAATTGAGTAGGTTGGTAGTTCTCCTGAATTTGGTAACTTTTCAGGGGGCAGCTAAACAATACAAATGTCTGTAGATATATTTTTCTTTCTCTGAATTTTTATCACACATCCCAACCTATTCTCTCAGTGAGGGACTTATGGAATGAATAATACGAAAACAGAGAAAAATAGTCTTCTTGGGTTATGCGACATTCTGAAAAGGAAAAGTGCTTCATTTTTTATTTAGAACTTCATGTTAACTGGTTCAACTGAACAGCCTTGGTATTGGATGCACAGCATTCGAAGTATTACCAACTCATTGTATTAAAAAATTCATCACGATTTTTCCAATACCAAAAATTTTAGGGAAAAACTTATTTGGAAGAGTTAGAACTCGGTACAATATTCAGTATACTAGCAGTGCTAACGTAGTCAGTGGCGGATCTAGACGATAAATCAAGGCGGGAGGGGGAGCGCTAACCAGGGAGCATTTTTGTTTCAAAATTAAGGTTTTGCAACACAAATTTCATAAATATTAGCTTTAAATAAAATTTATCAAATAAGTTATTAACAATTAACAGTCTGGTAATATGAATAACAATTATAACTAACAAGAATTATAACAATCAATAATCTGGTTACGCTTTTACAAAATATGCCATTTATCAACTTCAATTTTATCTGTTAAGAGTTCAGGTCCAATGCCCCCCCATAGATCCGCCAGAGAACGTAGTGTATATTATGGAATCAGACATTGATCCAGGCGCAGGGTTCTCGACCTCCGTAGTGGTAGTCCCTGGGGGCGCCCCCCCCCCCGCCTCCGCCCACAGTCGAAGACAAGGGCGCCTGTCGACAGGGATCGCTCAACGGGGCATCACTCCACGAGACGGTCTAGACGTTCTCAGAGGAGATTGAAGGAATGATGAAAGAACACCCAGTGTGAGGGCAAAGGCCATCCTTCATGCGCTTGGCAACTTTACCACGCAACAATTGTAAAAATATATCATTTATACCATGACCGATTATTAAATTAAATTAAATTATTAAAGACTACACATCAGTAGTCTATAATAAATTAACATTACTCTGAAAGATCAATCGATAATTTCATTGATCGATATATAATTAATCGATAACCCATTAATTGAAAATAATTTAGTCGCCCATATCCCTAATGTTTGAGTTTTATAAAGTTCTTATTTAATGAAAAAATGGCCAAAAGAGCTTCTGGTTTGACTACAAGAAAGATTTGTACTAATGCATTAACGTCCAGACCGAATCCCATGACCATTCAACCAGTTGGAAAAAGAGTACAGGTTGTATCCTGGCGACCGGAGCATCTGTACTCCTTGTAAGCTCAATGAACCTCGAGAGTCTCATCAGGTAATGTATGTAAACAAAGTTCTGTAATGTTGTTGAAATGAAAATTTTAGACTTGGATTAATAAATTTCCCACAGTTGGATAAAACAATTTTCTTGACGTCCGTGTATTCTGTACCGGCCGCTTGAACACACTGGAGTACTGCGAACAAATGTGGATTCTTACTTAATCCATCTAAAATATATCAAACGAATGAAAAAACGTGACAAACAAAAAATGTCAATCCATTTTCTAGAAAACCTGCAACTCTTTTTACTCTCCTGTTATTACTCCTTCTCTACTCCATCTGTATCACGATTTCTTCTTCATTTATGTTACGTTTATTTCACAATCTGCTTGAGATCCAAAGCATAACGACCCCACGTTAAGTGGAGTTGCAAACTGCACAGCAAATACAGCACAACTCCTTTTATGCGGCCTGACGAGACGAAAAAATGTATTATCATTTAATGTACAGTAAACTATAGTTAATTTTTTTACAGTACTGAGCTAACTGGTACATCATCTGGTACTATCGAGGTACATCATTAAATATCATTAATATCTTTTATATCTATTCATTGAGGGTTTTTTTTTCAGAACAATATATTTTTAAATCATAAATCATTTTGCATCATAAATTAATATGCTCCTCTGGTGGCTCAGGTGGTAGCATTCTTGCTATTCACGAAGTCATCCCGGGTTTAATCCTCGGTGTGGCCAGAAAAAATTTGCTTTTCACAACGAATGTCCCAGTTCATATAGCGAACCCACCTTTCTCTATCCAGCTCCTCCTAGTATGAATAACTACTTGTACTAACCCCTCCACGTGGGCCAAGTTGTTGGTAAACTCAGCTAAGCGACCCATCTACGAACAAAAACCTACCACCCAATTCCTACCTCCTATCGCTCCATGTAGAT
>NNCF01125799.1:561612-577311 GCA_002313205.1 Laupala kohalensis | reverse complement strand
AAAATATTGTTTATAAATCGTATTCAGTTCACAATTTCAATGCATTAGAGGTGGAGTTTCACGACCTCCTTCAAATCTTTGTTTCGTTTCACACGTGTTACACCATTAACTGGACGTCACGAGAAAACGTCGTTTTCTAACACGTCCAAATATATGTTACAAAAGTCGTCACCTACCACAGTTCTTGACGTCGATATTCGAGTTTGAGTCAACAAAAACACACCTTCCGAGATAAACTTTCTGAACGCACTCGCGGAGTAGTTTCCCTTATTCATATTAACAAATGAGTGCAGTCTGTTATGGGTGCAGCATCTCGACATTCGAGCGTAACCGAATTGAAGAGAGATTCGTTACAAAGTGGTAATAAAGCACATAAGAGGAGCGAGGTGAATACTGCAACAGCCGGACTGAACGTCCATTCAGACAAAAATGTCACCATAAATATATAAGATTGATTTCCAAAGTTAATTTTAATTTTCTCTTCGATTTTCAGCTGCATACATCGTATTTTATTACATGTTCACAATTTAATTTAAAAAATAATAAATAAAAAAGTAAAGCGAGGAATAAGTTATGATGACAATTAACAGTTCATATCTACCACGAAAAGAATCAATTAAATAGTGCGAAGAAAATGAATTTCCATGAACTAAAATAAGTAAAAACAAGTAATAATAATTTACATACGTGCAAAATTAATAAATAATTAAACTCAAAGTTACACTACATTATCAACGGGAAATGAAATAAGAAATTATAAGAAGCATCTTCTGAACACACTGCAGTTTCTCCTCTCCACAAGAGAAACCCACCCTCAACCACAATTTCACAATATCTTGCCCTCTCTCCCCCCAATGTCACTTAAAAATTGCAATTATTTCGTGAAAGAGATTAAAAGACAACTTAATGCAATATTTGCCCTGTTCGACAATGATTTTAGTAGTCGAATAATTATTATATTGTGCCCAACTTCGTCTCAACATTGGAGCCCCCACCTCGACTACATGTCCTAACATGTAAATGACCTTTCACGGAATCAGAAAAAATCCCTCAATCAATTCAAGTGATGAAGAGGAACAGGAGAAATTATATCTGAACTCTCTGGTTGTAAAGTGAATATAAAACTTAAAAGATGACCACCCATATGAGATTTATAATTACCAATTGCGGGGCACATAACAGAGAGCGCGACGATTCATTGTAAGAACGTATCAGTCAAATGCATTCTCGGAAATTTGTGACCGAGTGCTAAGTATTGAATTATCAGAAGGCAATATCGTAAAATCACAAGAATTCAGAAGCTACATCTATGTCGATTCGCATTACTATCTCCACTCTACAAATTAGACTCGCATCTTCTTCATGTATATATCATTATTTCGCAATTGCGGCGTGAAAAAACCCTTACGTCGGTTCAGATCAAATCATCGCTAGGTTAAATACATTTCGGCATTATGCCAGATATTCAAACACCCGTGTAAAGGTTAAGAGACTTCGTCAAGTTTTGTTGAACTAGCGTAAATACGTTTTTTTTTAATTTATGAAATACGAGGAAATAAATGTCAAAGGTTCGGAAACTTGTAGAAGAACAACTATCAAAAGATTAAAAAACATTAATACGCAAATTTCCCCCAGATTTTTCATTCCCCGGACGGAGCAATTCACACAAATGAAGTATCGAGCAATAAATATGTATCTACGAGTTCCTATAATTTCATCTCCGACCTTCTCCTTTCCGAGATAAGAGCATTTTAAAATTACATCAAGAAAACACGCTACTTGAATCGTTTATTTTAAAACCACGTTACTTGATTTCTAGATTATTGGCAAATGAAATCACTGACGCGTCTAGAAAGTAATACTCAATATTCGTCGGGAATTGTACGCGAGTTACGCAATGCCTCGTGGCACAATATCAAGCTCTGTTCCGATATCCTGCTTCAAGTGTTATTGATAAATATGAAACNACAAACTTCTCTCTCTCTCTCCACTCTGCACCCCTGAAGTAGTTCTATTTAGATCGAAAATTGAATCTGACCTGTGTTCTGTACGAAAATATGAGTGTTTACTTCTATGTAGCGAGACAATTTTATTTACCTGAGAAATGTGGCTGACACTACTTTCCCCTTATCTTGCAGTGTAGGTAAGTTTCACTCTGTAACATAGAAATCTCTTAGATTGCGGTGAACCTCACCGCCAGGTAACAGATTAATCATGTTACGTCGAATGAAAATGGTAGACGGGACCGGGATTCGAATCCCGGTCCCGTCTACCATTTTCATTCGACGTAACATGATTAATCTGTTACCTGGCGGTGAGGTTCACCGCAATCTAAGAGATTTCTATGAAACAGAGTGAAACTTACCTACACTGCAAGATAAGGGGAAAGTAGTGTCAGCCACATTTCTCAGGTAAATAAAATTGTCTCGCTACATAGAAGTAAACACTCATATTTTCGTACAGAACACAGGTCAGATTCAATTTTCGATCTAAATAGAACTACTTCAGAGGTGCAGAGTGGAGAGAGAGAGAGAAGTTTGTTACGTAAACTATACGCTCGAAAGAGATTCTATCTACGAAGCAACATAGCATGAGACGAGTTTCTTGCAAATATTCCGAACGGTTAATAGTCCGGCGATGTGGGTGGTAGGAACAACATTGATTGGAGACCGGAAGACAGACTTTCGCCGCGCGCTCTCCGTGACTGCGAACCTCGATGCGCGGCGGCGCGGCGCGATAGCATCCTGCCTTTCCTTTCGCTCAAGTGCTCGCTTCGATATACCGATGCTCGCTTCAAGTACCGATGCTACAACCAGCGGCGGATCTATAGCTCCCCCCGCCGAACTCTTAACAGATAAAATTGAACTTGATAAATGGCGTACTTTTAAAAGTGTTACCACATTATTAATAGCTATTATTTATAATTGTTATAATAACTTTGTAATTATTATTACTACTACCAATATAATAAAACTAATAATACCTGATCTATAAAACTAATAATACCTGATCTATAAAATACCTATTGAATGCTATTACAATATTAATAGCATTCATACATAGATGTTATTGTTATTAATAATACTAGACTGTTAATCGTTAAATATTTATTTGATGTTTTTTTTAATTCAAAGAAATATTTATAAAATTGGTGTAGTAAAAGCACAATTTTTAAACAAAAGATGCTCCCCGGTTAGCCGCCACCACCATTTACTTCGGTCTGGATCCGCCTCTGACTACAACTACAGACGGACGGACATATAGTCTTCACAAGGAAAGAAAAGTAGCGAGATGTGACCAATTTAGCGAAAGCACGGTGTTGTCATGCGTCTGCTGCGGGGGAGGGGATGTCGGCTTGCCACGACACCCACACACGAATGCTATAACCCGTTGAGAAGCTAACTTCAGACAGTGTATCAATCAATTACTACCAGTTACAAATCGGCAAATGTAAGCGTTAGCATCCGAACGTATGATTCTTCTGACAGGAGTGAAACGCCAACGTGTCTACAGCAAGAGGAAGAGTTGGCGATCTCGCAATGCTGGCTTCATTGGCTCCTCGACTTTCCCGTCGACTTAATACTCCTTTTTTTCGCTGCGAGCACTACAGAAGAGTATTCAATGATCCTCCTGACTTATTCCTGAGAATCGCTCGTGGAATAATTTTCGTATAAACGTCTGTCCATCGACAATCTATTCCTTCAATTGCCTTCTTCCAAATAATATCGATATTCACAGTTTTTAAAAAAGACTCCATTGTAATTTCGATTTACCCCTAGTTTCTAAACGTAAATTTACTATTTTTGTATTTAATTTTTATATAACTTCAAATATTTTTACGTAACTTTATATATTTGGTTATTTCATTTTGTAACCAGAAGTAATTAATTACCTAATAAGTTAATACTATTTCTCAGCAATTTCTCCAAATTATTTCGCCACTATTCGTTAGTTATTTGAAATTAATGTCTCTCACTTGTACCCAAATCTTTATAAAAATGTATTATTACCCTTCGAAAGCCTCATAGATCACTAAAAAGGTTGATAAAAAAATGATTACATCAATGTTGCATTATTGGCAACAGTAATAAATAAGTAGAAAATAACAAAAGTTAATCGGGGTGCCGTCACGAGTAGTATGCGCCAAGAGAAAGTTTTCATGTGTATTACCTTGGAGAGAGAATTTTTCTAAAGAAAAGTATTACAAAAATTCATCATTTTTATGTTCCTAACTCCTTATGAAATAGTATAATTGAAGGTTTAAACATCACACACGTTTAAGTGATAACTTTCGGTCAAGTGAAAATGGCGACGAGCCGGGAATCGAACCAGGGACTCCTGCTTTGATCGCAACCACTACGCCACCCGTGTACATGGAAATGGTGCACAGTTGTGGACGCTGAACGGGTGGTGTAGTGATTAATACAGCTGCGATCACAGCAGAAGTCCTGGGTTCGATTCCCGGCTCGTCGCCATAAGTAATCACATCTTCTCCACGTGCAGGGTACACGGAAGATATATATGCGCACACGTTTGAAATTTGCTTTGTATATTGCTCTAGAATAAAATATTGCAACAACTCTTACATAAGCATCTCACACCAAAAACTCGAATAGCTCAAAACAAAGTATGGTACCTTGTTCAGTTCCTATGTCAAATAATAATCGTGGTTTAAGTATTACCAAACAGGAATAAAAACGTAACAAAAGCATAAGGGATATACCATCTATTGCAATCACAGTACCCTATGAAAAATTGGAGGAAAATCCTAGATTTGAAGGGGGCTAGCTACAGAGAGTAGATTAAATTCGTTCAAATCCTCACAAGTAGTCACAACCCATGTACGTACTGTAATATATGAGAAAAACTAAAACCTTCAAAGTAGTGTTCTGAACGATATGTAAACGTTGCTTAACGATGAATCACAATCGTGTACTAATGAGACAATATCATAAAATCCTTTCGAGATTTATTGCTCCCAGGCTCTCAGAAAACCTTGTTCATATAACAGGGACATTCCGGGAACATCCTCTGGCTGCTGCTGTTGTTAGGAATTCGAGGCTCTTATCAGACTTATCTCCGCAGCAGAGCCCTAGAAGCTGCGAGACTCACTAAGATATTTCATCTGTAATATTTTTCTAGTACATTCTTTCTAGATGGCAACACATCTTTTCTGCAACTCCTATTTTCCTCCCATTTTCTCAGTTACTTCAAAGAGGTTTGTTCCAGCGGTAGCATTATTCGGTCCAAAAACTATTCTCACACAAATAAGTTTTATTGTCTAAAAAGCAGTTACAAACGGCACATGGCGACTTGGAGGACAATAAACTAATACTCTAACAATACTACGAAATAAAGAGATTAAAGCAACAGGATTCTTTGGTTTACGAGTCTTATGACCGTTGAAAATCAAAGCTGCAATGTACTGATATTACCGACGGGTTATCGGATATGACGTTTCCCACAACAAAGTACTTGGGTAAATCGACTACGATAATGTTGACAAACTTAATTTTTTGAAGTTTTGACACAAAACGAAATTGAAGGCAAGGAATTCTATTTAAGTTCGATTTTGTGATTATTATTATTATTATTAAAGAACATTTTTGCACGTTCTCTTCTATAGTGCTTCTTCTACTCAACTTATTCCACAAATTTTGCAATACTTGAAGTCTTTATTTAACAATAGGATACTCACTAAAATAAAATGAAACTATATTTCTATTTGCTTCACTTTTTTGACAATAAATGTGAAAAAAGAGGAGTTTGAGTAGAATATAAAATCAAAGTCAATCGACAAGGAGCCAAGTACTAAAGTTCGAATTAATAAAATCATACGTCTTTCACCTCTCGTTAATTTAACTGTAAATTCTTGGTTACACTTAAAAAAATAATAATCTCTTCGAGCTTTTGCCATAGATATAAATATATAAACAAAAAAGTAAAATTTGTAAGACTCGAAAATAACGAAGAATTAAAAACACAACCGTCTTCTTGCTTCGTTGAAATAGGAACNATAACGAAGAATTAAAAAAAACAACCGTCTTCTTGCTTCGTTGAAATAGGAACATACGTGAAGAGCAGTGATGTGTAGTGAAGTTTACATGGTTGTTCAATGCAACCCTGTTTTGCTTTTATTTTTTCTAGTTATTAATTTCTTTTATTTATGTTATAGCAATTACGTTTACACTAAGGGTATAGGAGTAATGACATATGTGTATATATTGAGCATGTTTGTACGTATGAGTGTGTTTCTGTAACTGTTTGTAAGCGAAAATGTGTTTGTGTATGTATGAGCCTCATGTAGATAATTAATTTCTGAAATCTAATTCTTTTCTCGTTGTAACCATGTGTGATAATTTTCTAAACATTTTATTCTGTTTGTGTGTATATTTTATAGATATTGATGATTTGTTTTTTAACTTCGTATTATTTTATTATGTATGTATTCTTTTCCATCTGGCATCGAGCATTGCTCGCTAGCAGGCTAATAAATTATTATTATTATTAAAAGAAATATAGATAATTTTACATATATAGTTCCGAATTACCAACTTTGAAATACCTCACATTTAATTAAACCTTCACGACGGATGTCGAGGAAAGAAACCTCGCCAATAAGAGCAGAAGGCCGTCGCCTTCCGCTTTCGTCCTGCTGGGAGAAATGCTATTGATCACCCCCAGCGCCCAGCGCCCCAAGGGGAGTAGCGAAGTCGTTCCGGTTCGATTCGACGCTGGCGCTCCAGATGTGTTCCACGCTCCCTCTCTCTCTTTCTCTTTCTTCCCCATCCATCTCTCAACATGGACCCGACCCACCCATCCACCCACAACTCCACTCGACTTATACTCCGAGTCATGTAACTTTGCCGAATATTATGCAACATGGCTGCCAAACACGAATTGCCAACTTCTACGAAACCAAGTTATATCCAAATAAATATTTATAGTAGTCACAAAAGCGACTATTTGCCGTAAAGAAATTCAATTTCATAACACAACTAACAAAGACACAAGGTAATATTTGTTTCACACGCTCGATGTAGAGAGAACAGAATTGCGCCACAAGAACACGCGGATTGAATAGGTGTCCGTGGTTGGCGATGGATTTATGTTTAAGAAACAAACAAAGTACTACCAACATAATGCGAGATATAAATATTAATACTCTTATGGATGATGGCGAAATAAAAGCATTGGCTACATTGAGTACAAGATCTGTACCAACATGAAGCCAGTCAAACTGACTATACATAAATAAATAATTAAATAAATAAATACCTAAATAGATACATAAATAAATAATATATCGTCACGAGAACTGTTACACACTGCCTATGGCACGTTGAGGACCACAAAGTAATTTACTGCGACTAATATACAACGAACTAAGAAACACGTTGCGATTCCGTTCATGATTCTTTTCTTAAGTTGAATTTTCTCGAAGCCAAGAAGCATCACTTCGAGTAGACGTTTTCATCAATCCTGTGTTTATACTACTCATATAAAGTTTGAGGAACAAATGCGTGAAAAAAAAACTTGCGCAAAGATGCGCTTCGCGGAGATAAGACGTTTTGAAAATGTGACGCTACATGAAGACATGACTTGTTTTGATAAAAAATATCATATCTCTTTTTTTTTTAATGGGTTCTTGTAATAAGTTTGTGTTTTATTAAGTGATAATTAATATTAATTAATTGATTATTAATCAATATCAAGAAGTAAAATACATATTTATGAAAAAAATTTAACATACGTTTCAACGAAATATAAATGTATTTATTCTAATAAAATAAGATTAACTTGAGTTTCAGAGTAAATTGAAAATATGATATTTTGGTTCCTCCATCATGCATCTAATATCTTGAATTTTGTTGACTTTTCAAACAGACTACATATTTGTAATCTTACACCAGAAACCCCCGTATTCCGAATTTTAAGAAATTTGGACCGTATTATCTATTTTTGGCCACTCTTGACCATTTCATGACAAAAAAAACGTTAGAATTGTAAAAACTCTTTACCAATGTGTTGCAATATTAACTTAGTAAGATTACATTTAAAAACTAATAGGTAAATACAAATTAATACCGATTACCCATTGAAAATTAGAAATTTGTTTCTAAATATTCATATTTTGGCAACTTTGCGCTAGTTTTTTTTCACGTAATTAATGCTCGAACATTATAGAATCAGTACAGTATTAAGTCTCAGGGGATAAAAGGGAATAACCATTTCCGTTCGCACTTCACAGTGCGACCGACCGCTCCGCGCAAGACGCTGCTATTCGCTCGCTACGTTCTCGCTAATATCTATCGCACTCGTCGTGTATCGATTTATCGCAGGGGAAGAGGAATTATTACGCGGAGGAGTGTTTTAACGGAAGAAAAACGAAACGACATCGTCTTGCTTGCAGTTTTCACCCAATATTCAATACCGTTCAGCTCTTAGGCTCCGTGCCAATAAATAACGCGTTAGATACAGTCGTGTTACTGAACACACGGAAAACATAACCTAAGAAAAAAGAGATGAACAGGAACGCACTGTGGAGGAAGAGTGAGGAAGGACGCAAACATATCACAAAAGAACAAGAAATGGTTTGAACCTCCCGGGGTAATGGTAGAATGTATGACTGGGCATGGGGATTTTGGAAGTTACCTGACACGATTTGGATTGAAAGAAAAAGGAAATTGTCCATGCGGAGAGGAAAAAGAGACACCGCAGCACCTCCTTTATGATTGTCCATTAAATGCACGAGAAAGAGCGAGTTGTATAAAAGAATATAGAAAATGCGATATGCAGACAACAAGAATAAGTAACACTCTAATTGCGACAGAACAAAAAATTTAATTTTCCATTATGTTAGTAAAATACGAAAGACATATAGACCAGAGAGTAGATATATACACACGCCTCCTCGTGGCTGGGACGGATACGCTCAATGCGGAGGTGTGTTGCGTTAACACCTAAAACGCAAACAGAGTAATTATTAAAATTAGTTCCTTGTATTGCACAGGCAACACAGACGAGGAGACTGTAAACAGTCAAACAATGGAAAAAAATTGTGTTAATTAGTTTCATCTAAAGTAGCAGAAGTAAATTAGTTCATCAACGTGGTCATAGGTAGTTTGTAACAGCTCCGTTAACAATAAATAACTTATTTATTTATTGCCATTCTAACTACCTTGGTTTGGTACACGGCTTGTATACAGTGTAGCCAACGCTCTTACTTCGCCATCGTCCATAAGAGTATTGATGAGGGTACCTCGCGTTATGTTCGCAGTACTTTTGGTTTTCCTTAAACTTATATCTATTACCAACATCAGCCACCAATTCTATTCACTAGGTCTAGTGGCGCTAGTCTGTTCTTTTTGCATCCAGCACGTGCAACGTATATAACCTTGTGCCTTAGTATGTTGTGTACTTTTTACAGCAAATAGTCACTTTTGTGATCACTATTCGTATTACTTACGCTTGTAGAAGTTGGCAATGCTGTTTAGGCAGCCATATTGTTAAAGTTACACGACTTCGAGTATAGAGTTCTCAAACGTTTTAACAAAGTTTTTCAGTTCTGGAGAGTAAGAGTGTATTCTTTCATTGAATTAGCTGTCACGAAACTTGTTATTGAAATCAGTCGTGACGAGCCTTGGGGTCACGATGAGAAGAGATATGCCGGGATGTTCTGTGTTTGCCGTACGATGCGGCGACCTTCTTTGATTGCGTCACGAATTATGACGCTCATTATTGTGTTCAATCTGAGTTGATACATCGCATTTCTAACGATACCCGACAGAGTAGCAGATGTACTTTATTCTGTGTCCAAACAGGAAGCAAATCTACGTGATATATATTCATTAATTCCTTTTTGTTCCACACATTCAAGGAAATGCTATTATTATAAATTTATTTCTCTAGATTGCAAAATTAATTATCTTTGAACTTCCTTCTAGGTGCAGGTAGGAAAAGGATGCATCGGTTATAAGCGTCAATTCTCCAAGTATAAATCATGAATGAAAGTTTCCCAACTATTTCCTAATTAGTCAAAGAAAACATGCATTTTAAGAAAGAATTTAAACATTCACGCCAACGAAACACGAATTTCCCAGAGAAATCTTTCTAATACGTATCATCTAATAGATTACCATTCTTTTTGTCTGATGTGTACAGGAAAAATAAAAGTTACCCCAATATCACAAAATACTAAAGAAATGTGTGGGGTCTTTACGACGTGATGCATTATAATGAAAGAAATGTAGTCTACTCACATATCCCAAGTAATTCAATTAAATATAGGTATAATGAAATACATCACTCATTATCTTTATTTGAAAATAGAAAGAGAATTACTGAAAACTATAGAACATTGGCAGCCTCCAAAAATTTGACAGCTGCGACATTGTAATTTATTTAAATTGTGAGACCCTTAACGATTCAAAATAATGTCTTTGCACTTCTTCAAAAAAGTATTATTATCTACAATCTATCATTATCTTTATGTACTATTGCTGTCCAGAATTAGCAATACTTATAAACATTCATAATCTCGGTCAACCACACCGCGAGGTAACAGAATAATGATATCATTAATAATAATAATTATGTTACTGTGGAAAGAGTTCCCTGTATCGATAATTTTTCATTATTTGAGTCGGGAGGACAGGGAGAGGCACGTCTCGATCCACATGATCCACAGCGTTAATTATTTGGAATAATTAGAGTTACAGAAGAACCTCGATTAACGCCATCCCGTTCGCTTCCACGCCACAGCGCTAGGCTAAGGCACCGGGTTCGAATTTCGGTCCCATCTCCCGTCGTCATTCAACATAACATGATTTATTACTGACACATATTGTTCCGCTAAAATACCTTAAATCGGCATAAACGAACGAAGTAACAGTTTATTGCGATTTCCACTTTAAAACTACACCTCACCAGCCATTTAAATGAAATAATAGCAATCATGATTCGTGGTGTAATACATTGCGTCTTATGGAGAAAGCACTTATTTTCAAAGTAAGACCATCCTTTAAATCACGAAAGTGATGGAAGTTTACTTTGATTGTAGTAAATTTTCCTTCGCAGTATTTTTACATCACTTATATCTATATATCCGCACCACACACTAGAGGAAGTTATTTAACTTCATCTGGGGATGCATTGAGCACGAAACCGTTGCGAACGGCCGCCATGTTCTTTCCATGCTCTTCAGCAAACGAGTCAAGCGAGTTCCTCAATATTTATGAAAAGTTTGTTTATGTACATCAATTATATGAACCGAATCGGTTTGATTCAGTTTTTAGTTTATTTTAAGTTGTTAGTGGAACAATGAAACATGTGCTTCGTGTGGAAAAACTCGAACCGTTCGATCTAATGGTAAGTTATATACCATTCTATTTTTTACATTAATTTTTGTTGTTAAGGTGTTTTAATTTGGTTTGTATCAATAAACTGTCTTTTAGAACATACTTTTTTATGATACATAAATTCACGAATATTTTTTTCTGAAAACTTAAAAATACGTTTCACTGGAAAATGATGTATTGTCGAGATTCGTTAAGAAAATATTTTCAACATTTCAAGTATAAGATGTGATTTTTTCTACTTTCTTTACTTTTTTCACGCTACCTTCTGAAATATTTGAGATATTCTTTGTTTCGTGATATTTACAGATTTTATAATTCCTGTAAATTATTTTTATCTTTTATAATTAATGTAAAATTATTGATATGTCTGATATCAAACAAAACAATATTTTGTAATAAACATTTTCATACTATTGCAAATATTTGTATATTAGTAATTTAGTTACTTTGTTACATGAATGTAGTCTGCGAATGAGTTGTAGGAAAATGTCCCTTAAACGATTTCGATGGGGGCATATACCTGAGACTCCTCGAAGGATTATAAGGGTCCGAGAGATACTTACCGAGGAAAGGTCTGGGGTCTTCTGGAAAGGCCTCTCTCTAGTGTCTTCAGTGCCCCCATCAGAATCGTCTTTAACCGAAATTAAATAACGTTTTATCATCATTAATAATCATACTGTCGTGTTTTATAACATCTCAAATGATCTGACTGACTTGGAGAGCAGCTCCCACCTTTAAAACATTAAGTAATCGCAAATTCAATTCAGAGCGTCGCGAGCAGCCGCGGTGTGTGGGGACCGCTCAGCTGCGACGCACGCACCACGTGTAAAAACGTGTTGACAGCAGTCAGAGGACTTGAGAGAAGAAGAGACCTTAATCCAGAGAGAAACGTCAGCCGGGTCCATAACTCTAGAGCACGAAATTTCTCATAACAGCTACATTTGCTACGTACAAATTCTCATAGTCCCTTTTGGCGCCTGCTATCACTCCATGCTCGCCTCTTATTGGCGGAGTAAGGGGAGTGTGTGTGTGTGAGAGAGAGAGACGACTCAGTCATGTGTCCAACTACAAGCTGATTAAAAAAAAACTATGAGAAACTGCGCCTAGTATTTTCCTGTAATATGGGAAACTCCGCATTATTTTTCCGCCCCTGACGGTTCTCTGTTGCTTGAGGTCTCTGGAGAGAAGAGTTGGAGGTGGCGTCGCGTAACAGCCACGGTTCTACCACGGAGCGGACGAGACACGTCTCACTACAAGCGGAATACGATCGATAGCACTATTTAGCTGCTTCAACTATCAACCACCATCTATAGTTAACTAGCGATAGTTTCCGATAGTCGCATTTTAATCCTCCCGCTGTCACCCACAACTTAGAACACCTGCACGGGATGGATTTACATCAGAATGGTCAATTCCATTACAGATAGAAATATATATAAAAACATATTATTTCCGTCAATTTTTAAACTGTTTAAAAATCAAAACTAAGAAAGTCGAAATTTCTTTTTTTTAAACCTGAAATGCATGGTTACAATACCAACGGGAACCTTCCATAAAGTTTAATTACTTATTTCATTGTATTGTTTCCACTGTTTTGTGTGTCTTTAGCAAAATTGCATACATACGTATATGTTTTGTTTACTATCCAAAATCGTAACTAACCATTTTCAGTTCTTCAAGTCTTGACAGTTTTCACAGAACAAAATTAGGGAACCACTTATCTATTGAAATCTTATGAAATCGTAAATAATACTATAACTAATATAGCGAAATTGCATTGTTGTCATATGTTTGCTGCGGGGGATAACCTATTCCATACGGCATGTCATGGAACCCACACAAAGGCTGCTCTAAACCGAAATGCTAACTTCGCGCGGTGTACTTTAAGCCAAAGGTTAGAGATCAAACCATATGTCAGTCAAAGTTGGGATCTTAATTACTGTCTGTTCCAGCAATCGACTGATGTAGGCAACAGCATCTGAACGTAAACTCACTAAAATTCTGCAGACACGCGTATCTAAAGCGAAAGGAATACTGCCATTGGCTCCTCGACTTTCACCAGGTCTTTTGAACTCCTCCCTCATCCCTTTTCTTTCGCTGTGCGCAGTAGCAACAGAGCTGGTTTTCGTAAAACGCTCCGGGAATCTGCATTGACGCGTTTGGTTCGCCACGTGTTGGATCTTTACATTCATCAGCATCGTCTCTCGCAGAACGCGGTTCAAAAATAACTCACACGCGCGCTGCGGTCGACAGGAGATTGCGAAGCGAAGGGATGATTGGCATTCGGATCCATCAGGATCCATCAGGTGAGTTTGATACAGATCAGTTCGCGGAAAGGATAAATAACAATAGAAATTCTTTATTACTGGAGTTAGGATGTTTAGATGCAAATTTCATACGAAAAAAATTAATGTGGAAGGTGTTAAAATAAGATAAAAGGACAAAAAGGAGCTGTTCTACTCAAAGAAAAACCTCTTCCTCGTATTGTGATTCAGATACTTACAAACTAGTACATCAACTCATCAGAAAAAGTAAAAAAATAGGAAGTGAACATATCTCATTGTTTTGTCTTTTCGAAACATTCTTCTTCCAATCGTTTAATAGCTGCAGGCAGGCACCCGTAGTTTACTGAAAATATTAGGAGTCTCAGAATTTATTGCAAGCTGAGGAGACTAATTAAAATTAATTAAATATTTGATATTCATTCGTACTCATGCATACTCACATGCCATGTCTCTTAAAACGATAAAAGATAATTGAAAAGATACAGTGAAAGCGGCAAAATAGGGATTATGAGAGTGGTTGGGAGGAAAAGGAACGAAGGTCCCCCCACCAAAAAAAGAGAAAAAAGTGCTGAAAAAATTCCTCCTTTCTTATCTAGAGACAACATTTCACACATATATATTTCCGAAGAGATTTAATTTACCACAACAAAAAAGGTGCGCGCCTCAAAATCGTACCCTTCTTTACTACAATTAAAAACTCGTTTCTTAAAAGTTTCCAATTCCCCAAGGAATGCAATGTAACAAAAATGAATGACGTTATATTATTCACACTTAGGCCCAATGTCACCAAGTTCGTTTAATGTCTTAAACGAGATTTTCTGTGCAGTAAATCGTGATTATCAAAATGCGCGTTCCACGAATTTCGATTTACAAGGAAATCGCGATTCACACAAACTCTCGGGGACCCTTCGATTACCAGTGCAAATCTCGATTTTCTTCAGCACTGCAAGAAATATGGCGTCCATTTTGATTGTTTGCTCGTAGCCCGGTTTATAGGTTATGTTCAGTGGCACGAGGGAGGCCCGCTGCTGCCTCCGGTGTCCGTTGGTGGCGCTAGTGAACATCATGATGCGTTTTCTTCCCGTCATTTGTCATCAAATTACCCATAATGCACTGTAAAACTACTATCAACCTAGAGAATTCTTCAAAAACATTGTTCAACTAAATCGACGATTAGTTTTGCTTGGTGAAACGTATAAAACGTAATCGCGATTCCATTTACCTAATCGCTTTTAAGGAAATCGCGATTATTTTACATTTGGAAAAAATGGGTTTAAGTAAGCCATTGTATTTGGAGTATGAAATTCAATAATTGTTACACGAAATGTTATTAATATTAAATTGGGATATAAACTGTTACATAGCAAAAATGACTACAGAATACTCGGAAGCTGAACTTTGTATCACCAGAGTCGAGGCCAGGATCTTTATGAGGAACTTGCAATACAAACGAACTCCCCACTTTGTGCGGTACAAATCTTGACTGCAGTTGGAGTCATTCTGCTAAATTATCAGCAAGAGACTGTGCTTCAAATGTTAATGCGATCTATGGCAATGAGTAATACCATAGATAATGAATACAAAGAATATGCCTCTTATCCGCTATAGTATTCTACGACAAATAACTGTTTGTTTGCGCGAACTTTTCAAACTTGGGAGCTATGACACCATCCTATAGTGAAAGCCTATTATTACGGTTTCGATAATAAAATCATAAGAAAGTAAGGGAATTGTTTATAAGCGAAGGCACAATAGACGTGTTGCAAGCATTGCTTTAGACACTTGAGAAATGGAAAAATAACAGCAACTGTCACTAGAGGTCACTGCTCTAATAGCTGAAGTAATGATGAAGTGCCAAGTGGAGTGGCTGCCGTAAACGCTGATACTGACAAAAGCGAAGTCAGCGGTGAAGTTGACAGTAGCTGCCAGCTTCTGTCAACTACTTATATTTTCTGAGGACAAAAATGATGCCAGAAATTGTCATCCAGTTCACAACAGAGCATGTTTCCCAATAATATGTTTTGTGAGAGGCGTGGATGTGTTTCCCCCCCCCC
>NNCF01125799.1:498286-533368 GCA_002313205.1 Laupala kohalensis | reverse complement strand
TTATTTATTTATTTATTTCATTTAAATTCAGGCCGAAGAGGTATTTTTTCCAAGTTGAAATCACAATAAGTACATGTTGCTCTGTTTAGATATCTTATTGATTTAATCACGTGTGCTGGTGCTGCCTAATGTTAGTAGAAATAATTACTATGCAGACGGGCATATCGCTTTCTATCCACATCTCGCGTTTCGGTTAGACATCAGGTGATTCTGACAGTGAAACCAATCGAAGGCGTATGAATTACGTACTCTGCATCTCAACACGAAATTAGAACTGTCACGACGTCAAGGTCACTTACGCGTTTTACGTTCCTTCGCAGCTAATTTTATGACTTCGTAAATAAATTCATTGAAAAGAGAAAAGTTTTTGACACTGAGTAAACGTTTGCTCCATTAGTCAGTAAACGTCAAAATTGGAAGTACCTGTTGAAACCAAAAAAACACGACGACGTGGGTTCGTTTCCCAGGAGTTCACATTCCTCTGTTGGTTTATCTACCAAAATATATCCAAGCAAAAAATGCATGATTCAGTATTTATAAAACATACGATTCTTCAGATTTTCTTATTCAAACGTAATATAGAAATTCCCATAAAAAAGTATTGTAACGTGTCAAGATCAATTCAAAATAAATTATTCGTGCCTCATGTTCTTCAACTAATCAGTATATTTCACAACAATATTTTATAACGCCTCTCTTAAATTAATGTAAGGTATGAGTTGATTTAATCCAGTCCCAAACACCTTAATTATATACTGTAGAATGCACATGACATAAATCAAGATGTTATTCTGACCAACAGACAAATAGTTTCTTGTTCGCTATTTCTACAGTCAACATTGCCGGGAAGAACAATACATTTCTTATTGGATTAATAATATGAACTTGTTTATCTTTGTGTAACGAAATGATAAAGAAATTCTCGTCAATAAACAGAATGGACACAAGAATCCATAAAAGAAAAGACGAAATTGATGTAAACAAGTGCACTCGACCAAACTTCCTGAACGTGGTGTGAAGCAAGAACCTGACGGTTCCATCTGAGACACGGTAAGTAGTTGGTCAGGTTCAGGAACTACATGTGTAACGGAAACTTCCACTTCTAGTAATGTGTTGCACATTTATATCCACATACCATACAACACTGATATACAACATACTGAATTCTTCATATAAACATTGGAAATCCCAACTCAATATGTATTACGGATCGATTTTTAAATATAGTTATTAAATTTGAGGTAACAAAATAAATTTAGTTTCCGCTCATGACTGTAATTACTGACGTCGTGTACTTTTTTAAAATGAGCTTTAACGAAATTCCTATCATGATTTCAATGAAATGGAAGCAGATGTCAAAGGAAATAGAAGAAACCAGTTCAATATTGAAGTGTTTATGGAGAAACTATGGGCACCATAGATGATCAGCTTCTCCAGTGGCTCATGCTCGCTCGCCACTCCGGGTTCAATTCCCGGTGGGGCCAGAAAAAATTTATAGTTTCTCACTTTTAATGTCTCAGTTCATATAGCTGGGACAACTGAAAAGCGAACCCTCCCTTATCTTTCCACCTCCCACTACTCCTAGTATATCCCCAAATCTTTCTCCTACTAAACCTTCCACGTGGGCCAAGTTGTTGGTAAACCCATCTACTAACAGTAACCCCTATCACCCACCTCCTACATTCTTTCATCCCATGTAGATAAGGTTCAATAGCTACATTTCCCATTAGCAAATATTATAATAAGGAATATATACAGTTAGGACCAAAAAGTAAATCTTATTAAACAAAGAAACGGTCCCAGACCAAAGAGAAAGAAGATCATTTATTTTTCCCTCTCTTGACTTGAAGTCGGTAATTTTCGGTGGACAAATCTACGGTGATGAGGTATCGGCGACGTCTTGCGATCGCGTGCACTTGCAAACGCCGCTCGAAGGAATACCTGGATGACGACGATCTTTCGGGGCCTCTTTTCCGTACTACATCGGTTCACTGATTCCGATCAAAAGACCAAGAAGGAAAGTGACCCTAGATAGTGTCTTGATTCCTATGTTCCTATATTAGAGTATTTTATATAAATTTTAAATTAATTTCTTACGGGTTATAGTACTACACTCTATTTTTATTCATTATAAAATAATCTGTGCACACAAGAGTGTCTAGAATGAATTAATAGGATTTACATTGATTCGTTACGAAATAACCACCACAGTTTTTTTCACTTTCGGTTACCATCGATTTTTATGGACGGATCATAGACAAATACCAAGATTTCGCTGAATAAAAAAATTCAAGATACTATTTTTATATAAATAATAACTTGATTTTTAAAGAAATCTAAGGGTGTTCTCAAGAACACTGTCTTATTACAAAAACATATTAATCACTTAATCATTGAGAACAAAGAAAGATAAAAAGTATACGTGCCTTTCCATTCTACATTGTCGTATTTTATATAACGGAACGATATATTCGAGGATTGGTCATCAATAAAAGATTCGTTTTACATCGCCAGCGTTTTGGCAATTGATTTTGCCTTCATCAGGGCTACAAAGAACATACACAATTTACACTATTTATAGTACAACTTTGAAACACCTTATTAACACAATACATCAATGATTACTCACTAACTATGAAATAACTGTTACAAAAACATACGCAAACTGTCTTATTATAATACAAAACAACAACAAATTTTACAGCTATTTCATAGTTAGTGAGTAATCACTGATACATTGTTTCTGTTAATAATGTGTTTCAAAGTTGTACTAGAAATAATGTAAATTGTGTATGTTCTTTGTAGCCCTGATGAAGGAAAAATAAATTGCCGAAACGTTGGCGTTGAAAAACAAATATTTTATTGATGACCAATCCTCGAATATATCGTTCCGTTATATAATATATATTGGTCAAGATCAACACCATAATTGTCTTATCTGTTTACTGATCGTCCCGTTTCTTCGACACTCCGTCCCATCGCGGTGACGTGACGAGCGGTCAGTTCTAATCAAAGACATTTAGAGACATTCCAGAGATCACTGACGACCAAGTTAGGAATGTCATGAATGAGTCTACTCCTCCTAGTGGCCATCACACTTTTTAAGCAGCTTGTGTAAGATTCATTGAAACAAAGTCTGCCATTCAGTTTCTCCTTGATAATACAGTTGTCCAGACTTTACTCACTAAATTGTCTGGAGTAAGAAAAGCACTCAAGAGCCGTAATCGACTTCATCTCAAGAAAAAAAATTCATGGGTGTGCAGGCTGACAAAAATGGTATAATAAATACCACATTTAGAAACGACTTCTATCACGCGCCTTATCTTTTCAAAAAAAAATTAACAACTTTTTTTAGAAATTATTTCCCTCACTCCTTAAAAAGGAAAATATTTTACACCGGAAAAAAAATCATCCTTGAACAGAAATTATCATATTTCGCTTTTCCTTCTGTTTAAAAAAAACTGAAGGACATTGAACTATTGACCTTTCACATACAACGAACAATAGTCCTGGAGCAGAACTGAATCATGTATCGACACCGGACATAACTTTTGTTAAAAAAATCCCATCACGCAAAAAGAAGCAGACAACAAATACATCTTCCCTTCACTTTTCTCATTATACGATACAATTTTTTTTTTGAGGGGGGGGGGAGTAATTTCGAAGAAAAACTGTACCGTTAGGATTTGCTTTATAATTTAGTACGTTATAGCATTGAAAGGCGATTTCCTATTATTTCACCTTTCCGTTTCCGAGATAACTGAATTTAATAATTTCATCAAGACAGACTGATTTATTTGAAAAGGGCGTAACTTGATAAAAGAAGGGGTTTGGTAAATAACAATATTCGTAAAGAGTTACGAAGTGCTCCTTTGTAATATTCAGAACAGATCCATAATAGTTATTCAATATTCATAACTGCTGTATGCTGAATTCCGAATTCATGCTGAATATTAAACGAATGAAACTTGCCTACAACTAGGATATATGGGGGAAAGTTGTAGCTGTCATATTATCCAGGTACATAAAATATTTCTGCAACATATAAGTAAACTGAAGTCTTGACCTAGTATACAAAATTCGTATCCATTTGGACAGATATATCTCCCCTTCATCTGAGTTTAAGTAAATTTGTTGCCAAAAAGCAGTTACAAACTGCGTACGTCCACGTGGAGGACAATAAACTAATTTACTCTCTGGAAGCAAGCGAGGGACCATCCCATCAATTCCGATCAAGGGCCCTAAGGCAGAGGCGGATTGAAAAATTACAGCAAATTTCTAGATAAGATAAAAAGATAGCCACGCGTTAGAATACTAATAGAATATTAACAAGTTTGTAATTTAACACAAATAATTTATTTTACATGTGGAATTATTATCACATGTCGATTATTCTGAATACAGTGTTTATAAATTGTAAGAATTGAAATAACACTAAATTCCCGATTCATTGTTTCAATAGATTCGCCCCTAGACAAAAGCCTAGAGAACCTGTATAAAAAATTCGCCTCTACCAGAAGGAAAACCGGAGAAAAACGTGTCAGGATGGGGGTTTCTTCGTGATCTCGCGAAGATCCCCTGACCCAAGAGATCGCCGCGTCGTCGAAGCGGGAGCGCGAAGAACCTTGACTTAACCCCTGCGCTCGGAGTGTGGAACAGTGTCGGGTAAGATAGGAGAGGTGAGAGGGGATATGAGCCATTGGCCGCCGACGCCACCTGTCGCCACCCCCTTTCTCTTGAAACTCCGCCCATCCGGCCACGAGCTCTAACGGACATGAAAATACTCTACACGTCAAAGACAACGCCACAGATTTGTTTTAAGGTATTGTGTGCTTTGTCACAACGACTGGGTTAAAATACCCCAAAAATGTTTTAAATGATAGTTTGAACCATTCTCTATCCAATGGCGATAAATTTTCATACCCTTTAGGCGCATAATTTTGAATTATTTCACTTTAAATTACTATGGGCTTGTATAGAGAAACCTTGGCGGGCTTATGCTTTTTTGATATTCTGGCAAAAGTGCCGGCTTAACAACGAAAAAACCCTACTAAAATTTTGCAAATTCAAATAGGAACGCAATGACGTTAAGATTTTCATAACTTACGGAGCATTTTCAAGAATAATTCACCAAAAACTGAGGAAAATACTGTTCTGACGGAAATGGAGACCGCATCACGTGACTGAAGACAATGCGACCATTGTCGAAGAGGGAGTCAAACGACAGTCTAAATTAATTATAGTTTTAAAATCACAAAATTGTTCTCATCCATTATTTAAAACAAGCAGTAGACTGAATTATTAATTAATAAGAACTACTACGGCGAATATTTCCAAGTTTCGTGAATAGTTGGCAACTTGATATCAGTCAACGCGATGCACAGAATACCTTAACGGATCGTTATACTCCATATCATGAAGCGAAGAATAGGAAGAGAGACCAGATTCACCATCCTTCTGTATTCTATAAGACCGATGAATTGGTACCAATAATCAAATTAAATATAATTCTAAATTAGGCCATTTTACTAGGTAGTTGTGGGGTGTTGGCAACATTATCAAAGAATGATAAATCTGTTGCACATATTTTTATTGCTATAAAGCATTTTCAGCTGCATAGCAGCCATCGTCAGTAGCATACACTGAGTATGGAGGAAAAGTTTTGGCAAGTGCATTTTCTCAGTGTCATTGCAAGTACTCAGAGTATTTTCCTACATACTCAGTGAACGTTACTGACGATGGCTGCTATGCAGCCGAAAAAGCTTTGTAGCAATGAAACTATGATTAACGACCCTTAATTTATCATTCCTTGACCATTTTACTTTGTAAGNAACTATGATTAACGACCCTTAATTTATCATTCCTTGACCATTTTACTTTGTAAGAAATCTCTAGATAGAAACATGAATGAACAAAATGGACCCTCTTTTTAATATAGAACTTTAATATTATAGACTATGTAGACGTTTAATAAAGAATTTAAAAATCACAACACTTTAAAACTACTCCATTAAAACAAATATTTAAATTGTTATACCAACGTTTCGACACATGTTTTAGATCATGAGGTTAGACTGTTCTTAAGAACTTGCAAAAACTATTTAGGGCCAGTGGCACCATGTCGACTAATCCACATCTGAAATACAAGGAAATCTAGATAGAAACATGTGTCAACTGATTCTTAACAAGGGGAACATCAAGCAAACTCTAGTAGTAAAAAAATATTAATTTTCATAAGCACTGGACCGCTATCGCAAATTCCATGTAACATTCTGCATACTCCAATGACAAGAAAAAAAAATCATTTTATTAGCATACCATTTTCAACGTGATAAATATGCTTCAAATATTTTGCAACTGCTTAAGTTAGTAAATGATATTGTTATGTAAACTGTAAGTACCGGAAACTAGCTCACAGACTACCTGTGATCCTTCCCAATAGAAACCCTGGATCCATCAGACTTCGCAGTTAAATAAATTTAAAATAACTAAAAAAGTATCAGCTAATTTATTGCGTATGCTTCATGGTCTTAACACCCACAATATTCTATCCATTTAAATTTCATGCAAACTCAATTACCCTGCAACCATATGCAAACTTATCTAAACGAACATCAATAGTTAATGCTAATCTGTTTCGAATCGACTTCATTCTCACGTCTGTCATTCATTCACCTAATCTAACTCGCCACCTGACACGACAATGCAGTATTATACTGATTGATCATCGAGACTTTATTCACTTAATTATATATTTTAATTGTTGGACGACACATTTCTACGTTCATATCATCTGTACATAATTTGGAAACAGGAAAATGACAACACATGAATATCTATAATACAATTTGAAGGAAAATTATAAAATTCCTAACACGTTCCAGTAAGTGGGTTGCGAAGGCACAGCACACCGAACTGTTGGTTTACATTTTGTTTATTATAATCAGAAAGGCGTAAGAAAAGAGTAATTATCTCTTAAAGTACTCTCCCGTGGTATATATACCAAGACATCGAGGCATACATTGATTCTGGATAGATTCTTTAAAAATATTTCAAAGTGTGGTAGGAGAACAGACCATCGTTTAAATCTCGTCACTAATAAATACATTAGAGTTGTTATTGGGTTAAGTTAGGGGGATTGGGCCACCTTCCAAATTAAACTAGTCCCTCTGCAGACATATTATACTCAATAAATAATTATTTTTTTTAACTACGCAATCTTTTTCGATCATTCCAGTCCATGTCATAGCTGTGGTCAACTTTGCTAATCCAACGTATATAATTCGTGCGATGTATATCAACATGTTAAATTGTTTCGTATCAATGTATATCAAAAACTTAAGTTGCTTCAAATACAAATGACCTTGGTGCAAACAACCCTTTATTTCAGAGGAAGATTACACAACAGTTTGACCTTGACCTAGGTCTTCATACAATAAGTAAATACTGATATAAAACTATAATAAATATGCAAATAAGTAAATATAGTAAAAAATGTTACTATATTGGACAGACGAAACGTAAATTACAGACGCGAATCAAAGATCATCAGCGTAACAAACACAGTACAACATAACATTTCATTACACCGTTTAAATTTGTATCATTCAATAGATTGGGGAAATGTTTTAATTTTAGATCGCGAACCAAATTATTATAAACGTATTATAATGTCAGAAATGTTAAATATCAAATTCATGAAAACCATATTAAATTTACAGACAAGGATAACCTATCAAAAATTTGTACTTGTTCAGAATGATTTTCTATTTTGATGGTTTGTCTTTTTAAAGTTATTTATTTTTTCTAAGTCATTGCTTTATTTGTATATAGTGTTTAAATTGTCTTCAATTTGTTACCAAGATATACAAAATTTGTTTATGTAATAAAAACTATACATTCAGCTGATGGCAGAAACGTTTTGAGATAATAAATAATTGTACAGATAATAAATAATCCGTTTTTTATCAATATTAATATGATTGTAGACGACAATAATGTCAATAAGTAAATATGATATGAAAGGGATGTCTCAGCCATTTAGAAGAAAATAAATATTTTAGTCGCGTAGAAAAATTACGATAATGTAAAATCTGAGTTGTTTATTCCTGATTTTAGCATTGGAAACCATAAGAATTTTTCATACTCCGTAGAAAATCTTTTCGTCAATGTTTGGTGAAATGACCACGAATTCAGCTCCCACGATAGTAGTTTGAAGCACTACTGCCATAGAGAGCACTCTATACGAAAATTGCTCTCGAAACAACCGAACAATGGCTCTACCATTTGGTGAAGTAAGATTCACGCTTTTCCTGTGATATAGCCAGTAAAGAAATGATTAATCTCTAAATAGTCCCACCCGTAGCTCAGGTAGTGTTGTCGCTTCTCAGCAAGTCATCCCGGGTTCGATTCCCGATGGGGCCAGAAAATTTGTAGCATTTCACATGAATGTCCCAGTTCATATAGCTGTGACTACTGAAAAGAAACCTTCCTTCCTCTATCCAGCTCCTATTACTAACCACTTCTACTAACCCCTCCACGTGGGCCAAGTTGTTGGTAAACCCATCTAAGCGGCCCACCTACTAACAATGACCTACTACCCAACTCCACGTAGATAAGCTTCAATAGCACTTAGCTACATTTCCCACTTACAAATACAACAATATTTTTAAAAATGGATTCGAATTCTCATTCCATAACTTCGTAAACATAATTTGCCAATAAGTATAAAAAATATACAGCCTACGACTACATTTTTGTATTCTTTTACTTGACTCAAAATACAAATTTTGATTGGTGATAGAATGTGATTAGAACAGGATCATCAGCGGCGGAGGCAACGCCACGCGTCACTACGTAGGCAGCAGGGTGAAGGGGAAGGAGAGGGAGGGATGGAGGGAGAACGAAGAATGACACGACAGCGACCTTGGCGACTGCGAGTCGACGCAGCACCGGCAAACAGCTACCTCCTCCATTGGACGAAACAAAAGGATACGAATACAACTCGGAATGTCACATGGGTTTCTTACAGAAGCTGATCCAGGATTTGGATTTGGCAGGGGTCTGTAAACACACATATTCCATCGTATGCCGGTCCCTTCACCGGAAATTTCTTTGAAATTAACTTCTCGAAACTGAAATTTAACACATTCCTATACATAACACATTAATGTAAATTGAAGTTTTTTAATAACCCACAAAATATTACGTTTTTGAAATGATTCCTGTTTATTGCCAATTTTCGAATTTGAAAGTTCCAGCTAACGAGTCTATTCACTACGTCAGTCTCACTCAAAATAATATCACATAAGTAATTCACATGAAACTGAAAAGGTTTCGCCATACCATGTAAAGTTAACACTTAATGAAATTATAAAAATTCAGTGGTCTTAGAAGCGAAGACGAGAGTGGTAATATTCGAAAAATAAAGTACGTAAGTTTTGTCAAACGCATGGGCGAAGTGAAATTATTCCATGGAAATACCCGTAAATTTAAGTTTTCAATCGAAAAATCTCCCAGTCGATATGCCGTGAGCATGCCATTGATTTCATTTTCTGTCTATGTTGCTCATACAAAACTGCCCGTGACTATGCTGAGGACAATGAACTTATTGACAGCTAAAACGTAACAATACACTAATAAACACAAAGCGTTAATAATTGTAAATACTGACAAAACAGTTTTTATGTCATTTCACAATAGCATCGCAAAATCTTTACCCCAGGTTTCTTTTTCGTTAAACGTAATTCAATTAAAAGCTGCTACTAATACAAAATCCTTAGGTCTCCATATTCAAGACAACCTCTAATGGAATTGTCTTGTTGACAATCTTAGTACCAAATTTAGTAAATTGTGTTCCGCATTCCGAATCTTAGATAATAATGTTAGTCCACGTTCCCGTTATGTATATTTGGAAAACGTTTACTCTCATTTACGATACGGTATTATCTTCTGGGGAAATTCCGGTCAGGGTGTCCACATTTTCCGAATTCAAAAGAATATTGTTCCGATAAATCTCAACCCAGAAACTCGAGTAAACCTTCATTTAAGGGATGAAATATTTTAGTACAGAGCGTTCTTGTTCATGTTTTTGGGTTACATTTTTAGTGAGTAAACTTACGTGACTTTGAGTACAACCCTCCGTCAGCAGGAGACTAAACCGTTGAAGAGTGTCGGAAAGGTGGTGTCAGCGGCGGCGAAGAGCAAGCAGACAGTGATGACGAGGAATCATCATCGCAGCGTAGAGACCGGAAGCCGGTTGTCAGAAGGTGACAAAGTGGTCCGTCCGTTCTCGCGTCCATTGCGTCAGAAGCTGCGAGGCCGAGAGCTCCTCATCCTCACTCACGCTCACTGCACGACCGTTCCTTTCCCTTGCACAGGGATGGACAAAGCGGGCTCCCGCACCGAGAACGGGCGACCGCCCTTTTACACTCCAAATCGAAAATTACGCAAAATGGCTGCCTAACTCGAATTGCCAACGATGAGTAGTTATTGACNGAGTTTAGGTCTTGAAATAAAATTAATTTGTATTTGCCGATGTTTCGGAAAATATATATTCTTCCTCAGGGCATAAACATATATTAAATTCTACTCCACCACCTCCTTCCATTATATCCATCCATACCTCCAATCACACTACACACTCAACATAATGATGCTTGTCTACAGAGTGACTTGAGTGTGTAGTGTGATTGGAGGTATGGATGGATATAATGGAAGGAGGTGGTGGAGTAGAATTTAATATATGTTTATGCCCTGAGGAAGAATATATATTTTCCGAAACATCGGCAAATACAAATTAATTTTATTTCAAGACCTAAACTCGTCAATTTATCTTAATAACGCAACAAACTAATATACGAGGTAATATTATTTCCACACGCTCGATGCAGAAAGAACAGAATAGCGCCACAAGAGCAATTAAGTGAATTGAAATGATGTTGGCGATAGATGTACGTTTTCAGAAATTCGAATGTGCTGCCAACATAACGCGAGGTACAAATAGCATTACTCTTTTGGACGATGGCGAAGTAAAAGCGTTGGCTACATTGAGTACAGGTTCTAATACCAACATCAAGTCAATTAGACTGACAATAAATAAATAAATAATTTATTGTCAAGAGAGCTGTTACAAACTGACCAAGACCACGTTGAGGACAACAAAGTAATTTACTGCGACTAATATACAATAAACGAATATAAACGGTGGGGTTCCGTTCATGATTTTAGGATAAATTTTTTGACACAAAGAAACCCAACTTCGAGAATACGAGACTAAAAACACGACACGTCCCACTCGCAATTTCTGGTCAATGGAAAAAATAAATAAATACGCATTTGGCTAAATTTTAAACATATTGTAGAACCCCTCTTGACCAGCCTCGGCGCAATTGTTGAAAGATTTCAGTCTGGCAGTTGAAATGTCAAGATTCGAGAACACGGCGGTACCAACGAGCATCAAATAATTCATTCTTAAAGTAATTTATTCTTATTCATCCTATCTTACTGACGTATTACGACTACTTACAACACACACCAGAAAGTCGGTAGATTCCACATCAAAAAACACGTGAACAATTATTAGTTCAAGGTCATATCTTTCGTAAAATCCACGTAAACATTTGTAAGAGAGCAGACCGACGAGGTCCACCTCATCAACATTTGATTAAAATGGGGCAAGATGTTTGTATTAAACAAGTTTGCAAACGTTATTTTCATAAAATTAGCTTGTTTAAACACATACGAAATCCGAAGCACCCGGCGTAAACAGACTTTTTTGCGGAAAAGATACGAAAAGAAAAAAGAAAAAAACCCGACAATAACCGAAGTCAAGAAAAACAGAGGTATTACTGTAATTTGTTTGTGGTACCCCTCTACAATAGAAATGGGAAGCTTGGCTGTGGAGGGTAGAGAGGGGCACACGACCCCTTCCTTCCCCTCCGAGCTGAGCAAGTGGCCGTAAGTGGGAGATGAAGCGCATTCCATCGGCATTCACGCGATCCACGCCGGCATCGGTGGATAAGTATGGTGAGAAGGGGAAGGTGGAGAGGGGGCAGGGAGGGGAAGGGGGGACAAAAAAACCCTCTTCAAAACGGGGATTTTTTGACATTGGAATTTACTGTATATCATTTTTATACATTTTCAATTAATAATTCAAATACGAATGTACATAATTTTTATACATTTTCATTAATAATTATTGTAAATAAATAATTGTCGTAAAATTAGTCATATTTCCGTCTGCATATATATAATTAATGACAAATCAAATGACTCAATTCTTTTTATGAACAACCATATATTTTCACTAAAACACGAGTAAATAAAATAATATACACAACGTATCAATCCTTTTGTTGTAGATCATCTTAAAAAGCGAATTGACAACGCAAGTCAGTTGTGATACACAAGAAAATCAATGTGATACATTTTGACTGAAAATGATCCTAACAGGAATTGAAAGGTTTGTATATTACTTTATTTATTTGCGTTTTAGTGTAACTATATGTTCATAAAATATAGGGTCGTTTGATTTGTCATTAATTGTTGTAAAATTTAAAATCACAGTGAGGTTCATAATGCATGCAGCGTACTGACAACTATTTGTACTGGTGGGGAAAATGTAAAAGAAAAATACTGATATCAAAATAATTGGTTTTTTTGGCCCAATGCCCACTGCAGCTTCATTCCTTATTGGTCCGAGCTATTCTCGGGTAGATGACGATTTTATATACAGGCTCTCTAATCTCTTGCCTAGAGGTGGCGGTCTGTTGTAATAATTAATCCGGAACTTGGTGTTATTTTAATAGTTACGAATTATAAACAATATTTTCCGAATAATCTTTAATTCGATAATAATATTTTTGTTCTATTACATATAAATTTGTTAATATTTTTGTTCTCATCTTGGGAGTAAAGTGCTGAAATTTTTAAATCCGCCTCTGCCTTAGGGCCCTTGATCGGAATTGATGGGATGGTCCCTCGCTTGCTTCCGGAGAGTAAATTAGTTTATTGTCCTCCACGTGGTCATACGCTGTTTGTAACTGCCTTTTTGGTAATAAATTTATTTATTTATTTATTTTGACGAAATAAATTAAGAGTACCCCCAGTGAAGATACCAATTTTATAGTTTAATAGTTTATTGTAATAATTTGTTGTTACTTGATCACGTGACGACGACTTAAATCCCAGGTGAAACGTAGTGAGCTCTTCACGGAAAATAAAAATATTATTCAAAGTCCATAGAAGATGGTTAAGTTTTTAATTATTTATATAATTAAATTATATATTAGACGTTAATTGCAGTAGAACTTATAGTTGAACTCTTAATAAAACTATAAAAATCCAGAATTGTTTTCTGTTTTTTGTCCGTTGTGCGCACGCGGCTGTCGACGACGGAGACAGAAGAAGCAGAAAGTTTGAGAGGAGGAGACGGAGGACGGGCGAGACGAAGAAACGAGGCGTGAAATGGGAGCAACAGGCGCACGAGCGCCGCTTCTTCTTCCTCACTTCTTCCATTGCAGACAAATAAATTAACACTCGTTAAAATACGGAAGGGGAGTCGGTGTCATCCAATCTCCTCCTTTTCATGAGTTTCCAGATGTTTTAGAAGGACACGAAGGACGTTACGTTGAATCAAGACCGCCGGGATTCGAACCTGGAATATAACATAATTAATATGTTAAGAGATTTACATACGTACTAGCTGAGCACCCGGCGTTGAACTCGTCGGATGCTGGAGGTTGAATTTTCGCTTCCGGGGCAAAAGACACGCAAAGGCGACGGCACGGCTGCACTATTTCATTCAAACACTTTTAAACTCGAAACTATTCGTCCAAATTTTACGATTAAAATATTTTTTAATCTTCGTTAATAGTACAAAACAAAATTAACAATTAAATTTGATGACGCTGATTTTTTTCCTTCTTAAATTATTCCCTTAAATTGAAGTATTTTGACAGTCCTATTTTTAATAGCGGTTTTCCGATAATGTAGGCAAACCTTCGATGCCGTCGCGGACTTTTTTGTAGAACTCTTCGAGGCGAACAATATTGCCACTCACAGTTGTCATCTATCTCAAAATCATTTTATATCTTTATCATCAGGCATTCAAAAAATAAAAGTTAGCCTGCGTTCATCCCGGGCATCTTAATTATATCCCTTCGCCAAATTCCGACACGACGGGTCCAGTGGTCTACACGCGATTACATCGCACTTTCGCGTTATACATTTATGTATTAGTATTGATTATTTTGTTATATCTGAACTTGGTGTCACTGTAATTAAATAAATTTAAAGAAACACATACTTGAAACTTCATTAAAACATTTAAAAAACGAATTTCCATCAGTCATACGTCAAAAACAAAACAAAAAAATGATTTAACAGTACAAAACGTAAAAACTACATTAGAATCACAAACTGCGTTGAAATACCCCAGATCGGGAGATGTAAACCCCTATCGCAAAATAAAATCCTGAATCTCCCTCTGTGTAAAAAGAACAAGCGTGTGGGAAGTTATGTGCAAAAATGAGAAATATACGCCAGGTCAACATTTTCCGATCGATTTCTTCTACGAGTTCTCATAAATTATAAGTAAATTGTTCTTATTTGCCATTTTACCAACCTCGTGGCTTTTGTCGCTTCTGTAAAACATTTTTTCGGAACCAAGTGAATAATAGTTACTTTTCTTTCGTCTGTTGTTGAGAGAAACTTCGGAAGTTCGAGAGCTTGACACGAATCTGAGTTGGTAGAAAACTGTCACAAGTATTCGGGGCAATGTGGAACAGGGGTCTCGTCGAAACAAACTTCGCTGTGTTCAATGCAACACCTACACAATGAAGGTCATTACACATTTGTAAGTCATTTTTATGTTAGAATTCCAGTAGCACACATTTGGAGGCATTATCTTTGTGCAGCAATGCACGTCTTAGTGGAGGAATGCTATTGCATAATTATTTTCCTAAGGTGAGTGTACCTTCCTGTCTTATCATCCGAGATAGTACAGAGCATACACCGCGGCACTTAAAAATAATGCTCCGTAGAGTTCTATGCACCAAGCGCCCTGCATCAAATTGACAGCCATTAAGTTCCGGAACGTCAACTTGTCAGTTCTTGCTATTAATTTTGGGGAAATAGGTTCCCTTAATGATTGCAAATGAGAAGCTCTCCTCTGAGAGAGATTTGGGAAACGTTATCTTCCGCGCGGTCATACGCAGTTTGTACCTTTCGCTTCTTCGACAATAAAGTTTATTATTTATTACAGCGAAAGCGACGTGGATACAAATAACTCGCTTAATTGTTGGACACATCGCACAACAACCGTCGTCACGAATACTCCTCGTTCAAACAAACACCGTAACATTTCTTACCACGGATTCGAGCTCAGTGAGAAGAATATTTTCTATAAATTTAGTGCTTTCGCCCAAAACACTATTTCAAATATTTGGTAATTTAAGAGACACTCATTGAAACAAGTTTTTTCAAAAAATAAAATAGCAAAATATATTGATGCATTTTATCTAAAATTATGATCAGTTCACTAGTATTAATTGACTTTTATAAAAAAAACTATGAACAGTGTAATACATATATGCATTTAATTAATGTTTCGTTCCTGTTTTACCTTTATTTTCATCACCAATCTGAACTCGAACTATCGCTTGCCTTAAAAATATTCTCTTCGGAAGTGAAAAAGTACGTTTCTGAGGGGAAGTGTAAATAATTATTTGAATAATTTATGGACTTAATGTTTCGTTCTGGATTGTATCTTACTTCATATTATACACCAAAAAAAGATTGAAGTCCCTAACTTCTGCTCCCGTTTCGTCCCCTTCTCAGGCTGCGAAAATCAAATGTCGAGTAAAATATAGCAAATATTTGAAAGAAGCTTGAATCCTAACAAATCTTCACTAAGACTTTGTTCAAAAGAGTTTTCTTTTCGATATCTCTTGACCAATTTTGTATGTGAGATCCTAGCGCAATAGTCATATTAAAAGGATAATTTACCGTTTTCAAAGTATCTTAGTATTTCCACAGCTTAAATGTATATATCGTAATAAAAGCATTTCTTAATTTGCATTACCAATAATTATTCTCGAATTTAGAGTTATTTTAATAGTTACGTTAGCAATATATTCAGAATAATGTATAATTAGATAAGAATACTTACTTTTGAATTCTTTTTTTTTGTTTTATTAAATACAAATATGTTTATATTAAAAGACGTAGCGAACTACTTTTATTATAATCTTCAAGAATGATAATCACTCAAATGATAAATTCTTAGCCTCTGCCTCTGGGTCTCTTCATCGAAATTGATGGGATGGTCCCTTGCTTACTTCCGGAGAGTAAATTCGTTAAGTGTCCTCCACGAGGTCATACGCGGTCTGTTTGTAACTTTTGCTTCTCTGACAACAACTTTACTAAATAATTTATCACGTTCGTAAATACCAACCTCACTTCTGTAAAGCGACTACGTCACTAAAATGGGAAATAAAATTATATTTTTAAATAAAAGGAGAGGGGGTATTGGAAAGGGGGAGGGGGTACGTGCTGCACGCGTGCGACGCCGGAGAAACTAAAATACATCGCTCCTCCGCGATAAACAACATATCGGAGTCTCGGAGGGCGATAAGCCACTTCCGTGATGATACGGAATGAATGAAGCAGAGACAGCGCAGACAGAGAGAGAGTGTGCAACGCTCCAAGTATACTTAAAGTCGTGTAACTTTGACGAAAATTATGCAATGTGATTGCAAAACACGATTGCCAACTTCTACGCATTCAAGTTATATCTAAATAAATATTAGTAGTAATCACAGAAACGACTATTTACTGTAAAGAAATATAATTTGATAACACAACAAACTAAGACACAAGGTAATATTCGTTCCACAAACTCCGTGCAGAAAGAACAGAATAGCGCCACGAGAGCCATCGAATACATCGAATTGGCGATTTGTTTTTAAGTTTAAAGAAAATCGAATGTCCCGCCAACATAACTAGATATATGGTATAACGATGGCCAAGTAAAAGCGCTGGCTATATTGAATACGAGCTCTCTACCAACATCAAGTCCATTAGACTGACAATTATATAAATAATTTATTGTGAAGAGAGCTGTTACAAACAGCCTAAGATCACGTTGAGGACAACAAAGCAATTTACTGCGACTAATACAAAATAAACAGCGTTTTCTTTCTTCTTTGGTTAAATTTCCACGATGGAAAGAATCATTACTAGAGTATAGCACGATTCTACAGCGAACTGAAGGACATCCATGAGGAAAGCGTTCCCTTTCACCCTTCGACTCAACACGGAACATCCACAACTGCGTTTGCATCCTCGATACACTCTGCTCGTAACTTCTTAATCAGAAGCTAGTTTTAACACACGTCTATTAATATTCCTGGATCATTAATTTCTGATCAATCTGGTTAATGAATACAATAATTTCTTGGTATCAGGTCACATTAAAAAAAAATTTAATTATCTTGCTAACGTTTCGATTTCTATAATATCTTAATCAAGGATAAAATAAAAGTACAAAGCGAAAATACACAACAATTATACAAAAATATATAAACAAAAGAGAGAGAAATAAACTTTGGAAGACAAGAAAATTACAAAAAATTATTACACAAATTACTGTTTGTACACAATTTTTTTTTGTAATTTTCTTGTCTTCCAAAGTTTACTTTCTTTTCTCTTTTGTTTATATATATTTTGTATATTTTCACGTTGTAGTTTAAATGTAGTCCTGATGTTGATATCACACACATCGAAACGTTGACGAGTTCAAAGAGAAATGTAATATTTTAATTTGTGACTATGTCCCAAGAATATACTGTTAAATTAACAAGACGTCAAGAACGAACGATTTTTATAATAATTTCTTCTTCCTTGGACTATTCTCTTCATTTTTTTTTCAATCACGAGCTTTATAACGTATTTTCTTTAAATTCCGAGATTGTAAGGTCGGGATCCGACTATGGGCTGCCCCGATACTTTCACAAGAAATCGAGAATGAAAGGATCAAGAGTTCTTATGGTCGCACTTTTCGTATATTACCATAATGTCGGTAAACATACGAGATCTTTCATCGGTGGAACCGATAATTCTCGATTTCCACATTTATTGTGATAATATTTTCGGAGATAAGAAATTAATTTTCACAAGTAGGAAAGATTTATACGATATTAATTAACATTAGTAATAACTGGTGCACAGCATCGGAATGGTTCGTAAATTTTAAGGAATATTTAATTATCTGGTGAATTTCTTTAATTAACAAAAAAAAATCGTGTGCCCCCAAATTAGCCCATATTATAAATTAATATTATTTTTCCTATTCAATCTTACGACTGAATATCTCTTAGTATCTACCAGGACAATATCTAATTAAGAGAATAAATTTTAGTTTATCCTTTTTCGAGATTTGATAGAGATTTGAGTGTTGGGTACGTTTGCAAGAGCTTTCTAATATTAAATCACGGAGAAATTAATATTAGAGACAAGTGCTCGTCGAACGTCAAATTCGACAGAAGTCAAACGGGCACATTAGCTTTGAAAAAATTCTCAAAACTTGTACTTACAAGACTTACAACCCCATAAGATTTACATTAACGAACTGAAGAGAACCTTAGTGATTACTAATGGTACTACACGATGACACGGCTACTACTTAGGAGAACAACACACCACAGCCCGCAAACAATCCCATATGTTAGCGAGCAACCAACAAGAAGACAAAATGATAACATACATTTCCGGGCAGCTCCGATCCGCTTCTTGACGTCGACCACTTCCCGCGAGATTTATGAAAAGAGACGCACGTCACACTACACCACTACAACACATGCATTCCACTGCGCTATCGATCACTGGCAGCATCCATCACTTATTAAGCACGAGAGCAGCGGAGCTCGAGCGCAGCGGCCCGCACACCAACGTCTACGACGGGCGACCACTCCACAGTGTCTGTCTGCAGCGGCCTCCGCCAGGCCCCTTCGTTCGTTCATTCGTTCGTTCGTCCGTCCGTCCGCCCGCGTGGCACCTAACGGGAGAAGAGAAGGAGGAGAAGGAGGAGAAGGAGCAGGAGGAGGCGGAGGCGACGGCGGTGCAGACGGAGCAGGAGGATGGAGGAGGAGTACAGGCCTTCATCGAGAGAAGACCGTCAGCGGTGTCCATAATTCGTTACTTTTCCTTTATGGATGAAGCCCGCTGTACACTGTGCATTTCACATTGTCATTGTCTAAGCAACATGAACTGGGATATGGAAGTAAAAAGCTACAAATTTTTCACACCCCGCCGGAAATTGAACCCTTAGCATGTTGTTAGCCCTTATCCAACAACTTTAGAGCACCGATCTACTTATAACTTCTCATAACAATTCTACTTATTACGCACAAATTCTCATACATCCCCTTCGGCGCCAGCTGTCACTCTCATTGGCGGAGGGAGGGAGTCGAGACACAACGTGATCAAGGAGAAGAAACACGAACACGTGCAATGGGAGAGAGCAGAATGAAAACAGGAGACTTCGTCTATGAGATGGTTAAAAGTCAACGGTGATACGGATATTTCATAGACCATGTGGACAAGATTTAGAAAATCAAAAATGGATTTAAAACCAAAAAGTGCCATGGTTAGGGAAAGGAGTGTTGTTAGAAAAGACAAACTTAGAATATATAAACATTGCAGATAAGTCACGGAACGCGACCAAAAGCGAGTTAATGAATAAGAAAACAAAAACGTGATTGAAACCACTATGAGAAACTGCGCGTAGTATTTTCCAGAAATATGAGAATTTTTTCAGCATTTTATTTCCTCCCCTGACGGTTCTCTCTTTATTGAGGTCTCTAGGGAGAAGGAGGTGGAAGCGAAGACGGCGGCGTAGTCGGACGCTTGCGTCATCAGAAAACCATCGCTATGGGGAGGAGGAGGAGAAGAAGAAGAGGAAGAAAGAAAGAGAAAGAGAGAGAGATGAGGTGGTGGAGTGGTGGAGTGGTGGAGTGGTGGAGTGGTGGTTGGAGGTGGGGCTGAGGGAGCCGCCGTCGCCGTCGCATTCCAGCAGAGGGCGAGATGCGCGTGCCGACGAGGATCACTTCGGTGTCGCTGGCTGACAGCGATGGTTGTTTGGGAAGTGGTTGCGCTGCCAGAACCACGAGGAAGTAGTGACCTAGCTTAAGAGAGAAACACCAGCCATATCCACAGCTTTACAGCACGTAATTTCTCATAACAGCTGTATTTATTGCGAACAAATTCTCGTAGCCCTTACAGTGCTAGCTGTCACTCAGTGCTGACGTGTCATTGGTGGAGCTGCGAGGGGGAAACGAAGACAGTCACAGTCATTGTCACGACCACAATCAACAGACAAACTCTACAGCTGATTGAAAAAAAGGATCAGAAACTGAGCGTAGTATTTTCCGGAAATATGTGAAATTCCGCATTATATTTCCTGATCTCAAGGATCAAATTTGTATTTGTAAATGGGAAATGTAGCATACTATTGAAGCATATCTACCTGGAGCAATAGGAGTTAGGAGTTGGGTGGTAGGCTATTGTTAGTAGGTGGGCCGCTTAGCTGGGTTTACCAACAACTTAGTGGAAGTAGTTAGTAATAGAGTTATTGACACTAGGAGGAGGTGGACAGAGGAAGGAAGGTTTGCTTTTCAGTAATCACAGCAATATGAACTGGGACATTCACGTGGAAAGCTACAAATTTTCTGCCCCATCGGGAATCGAACCCGGGATAACTTGGTGAAGAGAGACAACACTACCATGTGGGGATGGGATCATTCTCTTTTAAATGAAGGTCTCTGCGAGGAAGGGGTGCGTTCATGAGGAGCTGAAGAAGCGGATGCATTCCGGAAGAACGACTGGTGACTCATGAATATAGAACAAAGGAATGTTTCCATCATCGAAACGACATTCAATAAAGAAATAATTTCTTAAAATTAAAGTAAAAAATCAGTTACGAAATGCGTATGACCACGCGGAAGACAATAAACTAATTTACTCTCCGAACCATCGAAGACCTTAAGGCAGAGGTGGATTTAACATTTCAGCACATTCCTAAGATAAGAATAAACATAGTTAGCTACTAGTTGTAATATCAACAGAAGACAAAAAAAATGTATTTAATAAAAGACAGCAACGATAGATCACAAGTACTTTGTATTATTATCAAACTATACATTTGTCGAAAAACACATGTAAATAAATCGTAAATATGAAAATAACAATTCGATATAAATTATTACAACAGGCCGCCGCCCCTGGATAAGAACCTAGAGAACCTATAGATAAAATCCGCCTCCACCCGCAGGAAAACCGGAGAAAAACCCCGGTCAGGATGCGGCTGCAGAATTAATGTGTACATTTCTTTACAATAATTGAAAATGCACCCATTTCATGCAATGCCATAAATTATACCACACGTACATTTAAGAATAACAGTAGTACCTTGTGAATATCGTTAATGGTGTTTTCCTCCAGTGGAAAGTTGCTTTGATTTTAACCTCAGGGACCACAATAGCTTTTCCAACATGAATGATAGGTCCTACAGCTTCCCGATGAACCAGTGTCTTTAGCTTCCTAATAAAGGATATTTTTTACAAAAATACTTTTTTTAACAAATAATTGTTAAGTTAGTTTGCGGAATCTGAAATTTAATTATTATCTCTGTTGTCAGGCAACACTGCAACAGGTTCGATTAACCTCACCCCATTCATCATAGTTAAATTTTATAATTTTGGTGAGAACAATTTCTTTTTCTGAGCGAGATATTCGTTCTTCTAATACATTCCCACACAACCATTTCGTTGGGAACGGAAAGGAAACAGGATTTATGCTCCCAGCTCCACGAAGGTGCGGGAACTTCTTAGAAGATCGCACCGTGCCATTTCGAAGTATCTGAGAATACTGAGATGTACCACTCCCAGTTCTAGGATGGCAAATCTTTCTTAAGTATCTTCTAGTTTCATGGAACCATGTCACTAAAGTGCACGTAATTGTAGTTATGCTATAATATTTAGCAATACACACGATTAATGTAATCTCAAATTCTAGGATAGCATTGATCTCAACTCGCCTAAGTCATTCTCACTAGATTGAAGAACCATCGTACATCTACGAAGCAGTAGCAGACTTATAATCCTTCGACGTCCTTCTAAGGAAGAGGGTATATACTAACAATCATATTAAATACTACGACATAATATCCCGGGTTCGAGTACCGGTCCGTCGCAATTTTTAAGTTGCAAACACTCCTCCACGAGTAGGAACTCGGAAGTTGTGAGTTAATTGGCATCAGAAATTAAACCGCTTAATGAATTAAAGAATCATTATTTCGCAAAGATCCGATACACAATTTCATAAAATGTACACCTGGAAAAATTGAATAAGAATTCGACAAATATCCCATCTTCATTTCAAATGTCCTGATATTTGGACAAGACTTTTATTTGCTTCCTTCAATTAAAATATCATCCCCAATTTATCGCGATATCCGCAATAAAAGTTGATAAAGTATTAGTTTTCCATAACATCATGTGACTTTCAGGTGGTAAACAATGAACTTAAATTTTGCAGAAACTATGAAGACATTATTGGAGGTAATAAATATTAATGTCACATTCTGCAATCAACATATCATAAACAATACCCGTGCAGTAAAGATTAATTACATAATAATTTCCTCGGAATTTGTTATCTAACACAAATTTATTGACGTTAGGAGAAAAGTGTTGGAATTGTGTTACCGTTAATTAAATAAAAAAATGTTTAAAAGTAAGAAAAAGCATTTAGAAACAAACAATTGTTTGATCAATTTTTGTTTTTAACCAGTTAAAGATTATCCTAATGTCTTCTAAGAAGCTTACCTTGTACATTGTAATGGGGCGGAAACTATAAAACTAATTAGGAAACCATTGAAAATGAAACATAAGTTCAGCGAGCATACGCAACGAACCATAGATGTGCATGAAGTACCCTCTCCACCCGCCGAGGTCAGTGTCGGAACACTAAAAGCCGTTTCCCTTGTCATGAAGTATTAGGTAAAATATCGAAACAGGACGGCATTTACAGGTAATGTTTAAGAGCTACTCAAATGAAGCCTCTACAAAATGATTAATAATAGAAGTTATTTCCAAATGCAAATTGCGTATAAAATTATGACATTTCTCTAACTTATAATTCAAACTGACACCATTTTTAGACTAAAATATTTATTTCTTTTCATTTTATATTTTTATGAAATGCATTCCCCCCTCTCCCCATTTATATATATGGAATTGATGGGATGGTCCCTTGCTTGCTTCCGGAGAATAAATTAGTTTATTGTTCACCACGTGGTCATACGCAGTTTGTAACTGTTTTTGTGACAATAAGGTTTATTTAATAGATATATAATTGTGTTTTGTGTAACATATATAATATATAACATGTATAATATGTGTGTGTGTGTTGAAACAACATTTTTCTCAAAAAGTTAAAGTAAAATAAATTGGAACTTAAGACAATACGATACCATAAGCGGAATGTAAATATTATGAGTACAATGTAACCTAAATATAAGTTGTTTGCTTAAGTGTGGTTTCTTGCATAATATAGTAAATAAGGAATCGCAACTCCTAAGCTGGAGATACAGCAGGCAATAATTAATTTCTCAATAAGTACTTTTGTTGTTGTGTTAACTATTCTGGTCGCATTCTCGACAGAAAGGTCAACATTTGATGGATGCACTAAACATCCAGAAGAGAAAGTCGACGAAGCAATGGGTATCTACAGCATCACGAAGCTACAATGTGTGACCTGACCTAACAACCTCTCATTGGTATGCATGACAAACTACGGGGGGGGGGGGAGTAATAATATTCTTATGCACATTTCTAGATATCTCCACGCAGTACGGAATTCGTTTTATTTAAATAACAATGTTTACCAGTGGCGGATCTACTGGCTAAGTGAGCTATAGCCTCCTCCATTGGACCTGAACTCTTAACAGATAAAATTGAAGTTGATAAATGGCATACTAAGTGTTACCAGATTAATAATTCTTATTAGTTATTATTGTTATTAATAATATAATTGTTATTGATATTAATAATACCAGATTAATGAAATTAATAATAGATTAATAACTAATAAATAATTGTCATTAATAATGACAGATTGTTAATTGTGAATTATTTATTTGATGAACTTTATTTAAGGTAATACTCATAAAATGTGTATTCTAATACCATAATTTTTAAACAAAAATGCTATCCGGTTAGCTCCCCCCCCCCCAATTTATTACGGTCTAGATCCACCACTGAGGTATACTACTGGACATTTCATAAATAAACGAACAACCATTCAATATTTATTGTCTCAAGTATTATTTGACGTTTACAGCACAACGTGAGTTTAATTGAAGTCAGATCTAATAAAGTATTGAAACAAAAATGAGAGTTTCTTCACTCAAATCCGAAGTTGTTTGGCCCAACTGAGATAAAATTGATGAAAAAAGTTATTATTACAAGTATTATTGCGAGGAAGAGAAAAAGTACGCTACTTTGTAATTATACATAGACTGGACTAAATATAAAAATATCCCATTAAGCATCATTTTTAAAACATTTCAATTGCACGCTAAATTTGTATTTTATTTAATTAAAAACGATCAAAAAATTCACAAATATTTAAGTTCAATTGCATCAAAAAAGTCAAACTGTCCCACAACAATGGTTGACAAAGGGCAGAGCTTCGCAATTTCTCGGCCTCGGCACTAGGAGGAGGAGACGCGGCCAGCATCTCGCTCCGACTGACCCGATACTCATTTTAGAGCAGGTTCATTAGGCCTGGGAGTTAGAGATGATGAAAATCTCCTTTCTACCAGGAATCGAACCCCGGTCATCCAGCCAGCTACACAACGCTCTCCCCATTGATCCACGCTGACTCCTCCCTTAGCATCAGAGACGGCGATTAGGGGGGCACTTTTTTAAGCAAAGATCAAAATTTCTTTAACAGTCTAAAACTTGAAGTTATAAAGAAGAAATTACACCATCCTTGAAGTGGTAATCATCAATTGTCTTTCCTTTGATTTATTTCATTATTTAAATCATACTTAGTGGAAATATACAGAAAATGACATGTTAATGAAAATTGTCAATAGTTTTATGCCCGCTCCCCCCGCCCCCACTGCATCAGAGGAAGAAATAAATTGGAACAACAAACATGGTAACGTATTTACTGCTAACATCAGCCTTTTACGACAAAGTGACTCATACGTAAGCAGGTAGACCACACACGGTATGAGACCATTCCCGGTCGGAGACCCTGTTGCCGGATGCGTCGAATGCCAGGAAGAAAAGCATTATTATAGTTCATATCACGTTTAGAAAATAGAACAAAGCGCCGTCAAGCGGGCGGACACCCGTTTCCTGCGGCTGTTTTCTTCCATTGCGCCCGAACACAGTGGTCCACAACGGAAATGTTCGCGGAACAAATCGATCTTCTTAAGGTAGAATTAAACCACTAATATACCTGAAAACGACACAAATAAACATAGTGCGATTGCAACTTGAAAAACATACTTCACCGGTCATTTAAATAAAAGAATTGCAATTAAAATTTATGGTGTAATATCGAGAAAATGCTTATTTTAAAATAACAACGTTTAAATTACGAAATGTACTTTGATTTGTAGTAAATTTTCCGAAACGTTTTTGAACCACTTTTTCTATAAAACTCCGAAAAGATATTTGAGAAAGATGTTTAACTCTTTGTGAGGTGAGTTGCTGCATCAATCATCAAATAGTCCAGCTCGTCCTCAAACGAATCAAGCGAGTTTCCGAATATTGTTTGTACTTTGAATATCATTAACTGATAGATACAAATTAAATCTCTTCATCATTATTCATATTGTTGTGTTTGAAAACAATTAGAATAATAATAAAGAAAGCAATTATACACCTCCGTGATTTGACTTTTGACTTGGAGTGATGACTGGTCCCACATTAACGTGGGAACACCTGAGTAAGGACACAGTCGATTCAGGTAAAATGAAAGCATGAATTGGGCCTCAAACCTCTCCGAGACTCCACTTCCAAGGCATGAGTTGGGTCCCGGCGAGCGGAGTGGGTTAGAGCCGTCTAATGAAGATGCGTCTCACTAGTTCCTTGTCATGAAAAATTAATTAGCTTGAGTTGTTAAATAGTAATAAACACACATTCTTCATTCGAGAGTTTAATGTGATTAACAAGCTCTAATACCTTATTCTCCTACATTTTCAAGTAACTACTCAGCAGTATATCAATTTAAGGCATGAGTAACGAATTAACTACCTGAACAGGGTTCTCAACCCCTCTCTCTACCTGAACAAGGTTGGGAATCCAACTAATGTATCAGGATTATAAGTTTTTTCTAAACCCTTTCCAGTTGTAATTATTTGGGGTTCAACTCGGGTCAATATAAATTACATAATATAAACAATATTTAGAAACTGACTTAATTCGTTTGCGAAAAAACATAAAGGTGTAGCGGCGGAGCTTATATATGAGAAAAACTGAAAAACTGTCTCTTTGAAATGTCGAGTGACATATATATAAAAGTGGTATAAAAGAGCAGAGAATATTTCCTGTTAATTAAACTAATTTTCTCACATATTCGTGATATAAAAATCAGTCTATTTTTGACAATAAATATTTTGTTCATACGATGTAATGTATGTCACCACCACAAATTATTTCAATTAATTAATTTCAATTGTCAGTGCATTAAAAAATTACAATCATTTGCGCTACGAATTAAGTGACACAAATATTTACATTTCCATTTTGACCACAAAAATAACCAATCAGCCCACTGTTTGGAGGGAAAATGGCGACATAACGACGCGAATGCGGGTTCGACTACGACTCGTTTGTTAGAAGTCTTCGACGAAGACAAGTATAGATTAATCAGAAGGTAAAACATGGATCTAAAAATTGAATACCAACGAAAATATTTACAAATTTGTTTGCAATTAAAATATATACATCTATTTTATGATAAGTGTTAGAATTGAAGCGATGTGTGCATTTTAACTAATAAAACGATACAATCTTATCCTCCTCCCTCCAAAAAAAAGACGCGAAAAAATAACATCACATCACTGTGAAAATATATAATTAATAATGCTTCCGTTTCATTCGTGATGTTGTTCGTGAGGTTCTCTCACGTGAAAAAGAAAACCTCGGAAACGGCCTCATGTGGGATAATTGACATTCAAATAACACGGGGTGCACTTGGCACTTAAATAATATGCTACGCTTCTTTCAGAATAATCTATACTNAAGTTCCCCTCAAATGTATATATCGAACTGGCGAAAAATTGACGAAAGATACGGTTTTGAGCCACTCCTACCCGACTATTTTGAGGAAAGCATTTCAAAGAGCACGCAACACGAGTTGGAAAATATCGGAAAAAAGAAAAGAAACGAGAAATAAAGAAAAGAGAAATATTCATTACACTGCGCTAGTTGGCCACAGAACTTCCTTGACAAAAAGTAAATGAAAGATATTAACATAACACGAGAATGTTACCAACTTCAGTTTTCACATCGACTGCCATGAGGTTTATATACGAAATTTCCTCTTTCCTAGTACGTTTAAGATATACGTGATTACAGCTAGTGGCTTAAGAAAAATATATTTACTGGAGTTAAGGAATTCATTTGACTCGTTCTCATATCGACTCGACACCAAGTCACGAGTTAAAACTCTGCCCCTATGCGTTCTTCGTCGCATCAAGGAACTAATATATATATCATCAATTTATGATAATACGTAATACGAAGCAAATATTTCCACAGATCCAATTTTACCAACAGACCCAAAATTAATCCCCCCAAGCAAAAAAAGTAAGAAAAATAAAAATAAAAACCGTCCAAAAGGAGCAGGAATGTGGGCATCGCGTCTATGAGTTCTGCTCCACCCTCCCACAATTCCTTTCAAATTACAAAAAAATATTATAATAATAATAATACATAATGTGAGGATATAATTTTATTTTCTGAAACTACTTTCCAGTATGTTCTGGTCGACAGAATTTTAACAAGAACGACCCTATCCCGTAATTTGCAGACAGCCATAAGTATTCCTAAAAGAAAACAAATTAGTTTCATGGTGTGCCTCGAAATTTCCAGTCTTTCATCAATATTTGTTTAGGTAAATGGAAAGCCCTCGAAGTAAGAGGACTTGTGAACGTGAGATTGCGTTTCGGAGAGAAAGATGTTTGTCAATAAATTGTCATTAATTGTTGGACATTCGTGTAAACCTTTATTTCGAGAATTAAATATTCTCCCTACATACACATTTATGAAGTAGTCGTATTTGTTAAGACATAACTAATAAAATCTTGCCCCTGCATTACAAGAAATAGCCATATTTACCAACTCAACACTCGTAATAAGTTTAATATTCATCGTCCTGGCGGGTCAACAACTCTTTACCAAAGAGGTCCTTATCATTCACGAATAATTTTGTATAATCCCTTTCCAAAAATCTAAAATATAAATAAATTGAATCTTTTTAAATCCACCGTTCGAAGCTTTGCTATTGTTTCTATAATGTCAAAGAATTTACAGATTTTAATAAAAAGAAGTGAATGAGAGTTTCAATTTCCTAATGAATATTGTTTTCCACATGACTTCGGATGACGTAAGTGATGTTAATATCTCTTATACTTTATCACGCCATTTGATAAGTACTCCAGATATTGATTAAATTCCTTTTTTTATGCACGTTGATTTTACGCCTTTTCGTTTTTTAATAATTTACTTCGAACTGTACGCAAACTTGACACGGTTTTGTATAATATCTCTGTAGCCCCATCCTGGTCCGGATTTTTCTCCGGTTTTCCTTGAGCGGGAATGTCATAAATACTTTTGTTTTATTAATCTCGAATTTTTACTGCACTAATATCTACAATGTATTTTGAATAATAAATAAATAACGGTACGTATTTATTAAATAATTTCTTTCGCAAATATTAAATCCGATACTGCCCATGGGCCCTTGATCGGAATTGATGGTTTAGTCCCTTGACCTTGAGTACATTAGTTTATTATCCTCGACGTGGTCATATGTCGTTTGTACAGTTTCTTGACAATAAATTGATTATTATTATAAATTTTGGTGCCCAGTACGGTGCAAAGTAAATACTGATCAGAGAAGCTAATGAGACGAAGAATGAATATAGATGGAGTTTTTTGACAATTTTAATTGTTATACGAGTTTTAATTGTTATCGTACGTTGTAGAGAAATCTTTTGTCCGTTCTTCATGAAACATGCTTGACTACTCGAAAGAAATTCGGGCTTCAAAATCTACCCCAGCAGAACTTGCAGTAGCAAAATGTAATAAAGTCGAAGCTCGAAAAGTGTCATTAAAATAAATCCTTTTCAATTCTGACGTTAAGACATTATTATTTTATGTTGGCCACAGATTGATCATGAGTTTCTTGTGACGCGACAGAAAATTTTGAGTGCTAACATTAATCATGACGACGGAATTTGGAGAAGACTCGCGGAAGTCTTGAAAATAAAGCATAAAAGAAATAAAATGCATTAAAATATATTTGAAGAAACAATTTGAACTCGTGACTTCATCAGTCGTGAGAGACGAAGGCGAAAACAGTAAAATACGTTACCGACTTTTCCGCGTTTCTTTCTCAATATTTTATAATCTGCGCTCATTTTGTAAACTATTTTCGAGTTTGAAAGTCGTATGACGACGAGCATGAAAGATGCATATCGAGGATGCGCAATGGACGCCACGCCTCGAGGCCCAGGACTTCCCCACCGCGCGTGTTTGTGTGACGTGCTTCTGTGACACCAGCGGACCTCACCAACCACTCAGGACTTCCCTAACATTAGCCTCTCGAGAAAACAAGGGATCTACGCAAGAAGAGAGCTGTTGTGGGTTTCAAAAAACATCCTCATTGCCACGAAGTTAAGGTATTATGTGCGTCACAGTGACTAGGCTTCACCCCCACCCCCACCCCAAATGTTTTAAATGCTAGCACGAACCATTCTCTATCCAGTGGCGATGAAATTTCATACCCTCACGACGCGAAATTTTGAATTATTTGACTTTAAATTATTGTGGGCTTATACGGAGAAACTTTCGCGCGCTTGTTTTTCTTTTTATATTCTGGCCAAAGTACCAACTTAACGTAGCGAAAGAAACCTACTAAAACATAGCAAATGGAAATAGGATCGCAATGACGTTAAGATTTTCATACCTTACGGGGCACTTTCAAGAATAACTCACCAAAAACTGAGGAAATCAGTAGAGTGAATTATTAATTAATAAGAACTTCTTTGGTGAATATTTCCAAGTTTTGTGAATAGTCGGCAACTTGACTTCAGTAAACGCGATTAAACGTCTAAACGTCAAATCACTGAAAAGTGTAATGGTTGTCTTTATTTATATTGTAATTATTTTAACACTCAACATTATGAATTATAATGATAAAGAAACATGATTTGATTTATATCAGAAGAGTTGCTGTCGTATTCTGCAGAGCGCGAGGGTGACTGACATCGCCCTGAAGGAACTCACAGAGGGATGACCGAAACGTTGGTAGTTCTATACTACTAAGAAGCTGTTTGTCCCAGACAAGCTTGACTGCGGAAGTATACGTTTACAAAGGTACTTCAGTTGGCAACATTGAAATTTCATTTAAATAATAAATAAATTTATTGTCAAAAAAGCAACAGTTACAAACTGCGTAATGACCACGTGGATGACAATACACTAATTTACTCTCCGGCAGCAAGCAAGGGACCATCCCATCAATTCCGATCAAGGGCCCTAAGGCGGAGGTGGATTCAAAGAATTTCAGCCAAATTCCTAGATAAGATAAAAAGTTAGATAATAATCTCAGAAGGAATCTTATCAAGTTTCATAGTTTCTTTTTTTATTCAGAGCTTTGATTTTAGTAGAAGAGTGTCACAGATAAATGTGAACATAGTGTAAGGGAAAGAAATCAGAAAAGTTGTGGTCACTTAACGCCTTTGAATTGATGTCTACAATAGTTGGATGTAGCGTAGAATAACTTCCTTGATTTCCGTTTCAGATTATAATTCATAATAAAAATGTACTAATGACATATAAAGTTAGAGGAGAAATGAATTCCGTTTGCAACTAAAGACAACAAGAAAACAACATTGAATTTCCACCCTGGCGTGTTTATTATTTACTCAGTGATGTAATTAATCAGAAGTTGAAACGTTATATAATGAGGTTAACAAATAAATCGCTCGTAGCAGAAACTGATGAAATCCAAGTCACGAATGACGTTAAGCACATTAGCGCGTAAAAACTCGCATCCTCATATCAGCGAATTGGAATTGAAAGGACGAAACAAAAAAAAGGAAAAAAAACCCTCATAAATCTTGTATTTCATATCTGCTTCATTTTAGAGCAGATTCTGCGTAAAATTGAGGATGTGGTACATACGATACATGGTTTTCCTCAATGTAGTACGATTTTTCGGATATTTAGACAGCTGTAATTTTGAATTTTCATTTTAAAAATTGGTAAATAGAAATAAAGTATTCGTTGTATGTCGCAAATATAGATTCACCCTTTTTGATCGAAAAGAAAAAAATCTAAGGATGAGTAGTTATTGACCCCAATATTATAGCAGAAGAGAAATTGACGAGTTTCGGTCTAAAAATAAAACTAATTTGTATTTGCCGACGTTTTAAAAAAAAATTATTTTCTTCCTCAGGGCTTATACATATATTAAATTGTACTCCACCACCTACATCGTCCCATTCATTCTCCTTCCATTATATCCATCCATCACTCCAATCACACTACACACTAAATAGACCTAAACTCGTCAATTTATTTTCTGAAAAAATTTAAACAAATTTATCGTGATGACGTCAGTTAAAACTAGTAACAATCGAAAGATAAAACAACTTACCACGTAAAAAAGACGTTTTTCTAAATACAGAGTCTGTTGAATGAATTACGTCGCTCTATTTTACTATAACAAACAATTTTTTAGTTTCAAATTACAAAGTTTGAAATCTATTGTTAAATTTAGAAGCCAGCTCCAGGAATTGTGTCACTGGAAAGGAACGCAAGCGAACACGTGACTTCGCCGCTGAAGTCGTTGGATCCCCGAAGTTTCTCTCGGCTGCCGCTCGTTCTGTCAGCGCTAGCATCGATGAGTCTGTCGTCACGAGGGTTCGAAAATACTTGAGCATTTTCTCTTCTGAGGACGAACAACTCGTTCGCGGGGTGAGTTTAAAGTATTGCAGATTTTGCTCTTTGATGTGATCGAAGTGGCAGCCACTAGAGTTTTCTAGAGCTTTTGTCCAACGCAAAAATTTTAGATTTGGATCGTTCATAAATGACGTCACTGGAGTGATGGGGAGGAGAAGGGGTCGACGAAACTTGATGGTTCGTGATGAGGGGACCGGGAGTAATTAGAAAGCGTAATTAGACCGGGAGTAATTATTTGGTATATCATAAATATTCAAAATTATCTCAATTCAGACAAATTTTCCTACAATGGAAACAAAAGTCTTTGTCTTACGCCCCTCTTTCTTCTGCATCATCCTCTTGTGTACAAATGATTATGATTTCTCATTTTATTTGTTTTTCCGTTATGATGGGAGGGGGGGTAGCTCGTTTTGTGACGTCACGTTTAGGAGGGTTTGGTACAACGTGACGAAAACTAACACAAGGGACTCAATGATGGCGTGACGTAGTTTATGAGCAATTCCATTCCATAAAAATGTACAGAAATTACGAAATATGATCTTCTACACAGTCAATACGATTGAATAACATTAAATTGATTTACGAAAATTTCGGGTTGTATATTGATTGATTAAATGGATTTACAAAAAACCCGGTGTTGTAATATGTCTGCTGCAGGGGGAAACCTACCGTAGGTGGTGACCCAGACTAGAACGGTATGCCACGGCACCCTCACAAAGACTGCTCTAAATCATTGAAAAACTAACTTCAGGCACTGTTCTTTCAGCCAAAAATTTAGTGATCAAGCACTCTCTCCATGAACGTTGGTATATCAATTACTGTCGATTCTACGAATCGGCTCATGTAGGTATTTAGCATCCGAACGTAAACTCACTAAGATTCTGCTGACACGGCTAAAACGCCCACGTGTCTACAGGAAGAGAAGAAAAGTTCCTTTTAGTTGTTTTTCTGCTCTGCGCACTATACGTATACGAATACTCGTCATATGTTCGTCCGATTTTAAAATGCTGCTAATTCGAGTGCGTTCTTCCCGAAACCCTGTTCACATTAGCACAACCTCATTCAAATTATTCAGCTCTCATCAAGAGCATTGGAGCATACAAGAGCGAGGAGCATCTCGCTTTCGCCGAGGGGTGTCAGAATCGCAGTGCTTGCGTCCTTCCTTCAGAGAATCCGGTTGGCGTCAGGAGTCTCTACACTCGATCCTGCACTACGATAAGCGCACGTCAAAGGCTGGAAAGCATTCTGTCTGATGGCTTTCGGAAAGGCAAGGTTTATTGGAGTGATCCAACTACGTAGGATACATGCACTTCATCACCATGAGGATCACTGCATGGAATCAGAACAGGCAGCGAAACACTATTTGCAAAACATGAGAGCTGATTGCAAACCTCTACTGAAGAGGAAATTGCACCATAGATCTGCGAGATATTATGTCCACGTGATTGAGTCCTTTGCGACCGGCAATGATGCATATTTCGTTACCAAATCCGAATCTGAAAAATATCAATGGATTTTGACACACATTCTTTCTACAGACCTACTATGAAATGTGTTATGTTTGTATGTGCATTTCCACATACACAATAAGTACACAGAATATTTTGAATTAGCTTTCAAAATTATGGGCACATGTCCATGAGGTAAATCTTACAATTCATGTGTTGCGCATTATAGCACATTATAGCGTCATTCCATTTTCGTCTCCGATCACTTCCCGAAAAAGTCAAGGGCAGATCATTTTCCATATTCTGCAAAGCTCAGAGTTCAAACAGTAACCTTCACGACGATTCATAAAAATCCTAATTTCAGTTGTTGCATTGTTTTATTACCAGTCACTTTGTGTCTCGAATACATTAAATGATTTTTCACGCTAAATATTTAAAGTATACTCATCTCACGTGACATCACGCAACTAGCAACATCGTTTGCAGATTTACTCACATAATCAAATAAAACTTCGTTTAAAATATGAACACTATTAATGATCTTACCCGAAGCTCCAAGAAGTTTTGCAAAAATTGTTTCGTAACAATCTACGTACGAAGTGTAAGTACGTACAAAGTGTAAGTTCGTGATAGATCAATGTAATTTTACAAATTACTTTTAGAACTTACATTAATTCTAGGTATTTCACCTACTGATAGTTTCTCGCTGATGTCAAATAGAAACTTTTTACTTAGGTAAGGAAACTTCTTCTCACGTGTTGAAGTCAGGAAATCTACCACGTTATTTTTACTCCGGAGGAGTAGATACGAATCACTCAAATACATGTTACAAATAAATGATTCAATAATATTAGTGGTGAAATAGACAAAGAATATTTTGAGAGACACTCTAGTAATATTAGTAACTGATAAAAATTTAGTTTTTAACTCAGCTGGGATAAATTTTATCTCCTTTTAATTATAATAACTTTTGGGGGGCTCTTTCCTTTAATCTCCTTGACTAAATAATCCGAAGAAAGTAAATAATTTACAATAGTAAAACTATGATAGAACACATAACATTTTTGTTTTTGTTTATGACAATTATGTTTTTACGACGAAAAAACAAACAAACAAATATATAAATTTACCTCTTCTACACAGTTCATCTGAAATTGCTAAAAATTAGTATTTAGCAATTAATTAATAATAAATAAATAATTAGACGTAAAAATAATTAGCACCAGTGACGTAGTACTTTCGAAAAAAATGGAGAGACTAAAATGAAAATGTATTTCGGATTACGAAAGACGATAAATAACGTTTTGTTTTTGTTGATGGTTCAGGGAGGAGGAGGAGAAGGACGAGGAGGAGGAGGAGGA
>NNCF01125799.1:475717-498175 GCA_002313205.1 Laupala kohalensis | reverse complement strand
TTACGGTACAGAGCGAGAGAGACGGATAGCTCTCGCGGCGGCGGCGAAGAGGGTATCTGCGCGTGCGCGCCGGTCCTCCTACCGACCGACCGACCGACCGACCGGCCTTCGACTCTAATCGAGAGAAGCTGTGTGCATTTATGAGATGCGCATATCCTGCGCCGGGAAAAGCCTTCTGACGTCGTCGCCTGTAATTTTCAACGCGCGTCCGGCGAGACTTCCTCGAGAAGAGGGTCCGCCCTGAATGCAAAGCGACGACCACTGCATTATACACCATCACGCTCCGAACGAATTTCGCGGGATGTGAATCAAGATATCTTCCTGTGCTCGAGGAGTGAGTGAAGACTTCCTCTCAAGCACCAAAGTCTTAAACCATTCTTCTGAATCATGCATCGAGAAACATTCCGTACATGAATTATTTACAACAAATGAAAATGCTTAAAGTAATTCAACACGAAATTATAGCATTCGCAAACCAAAGTGGCGTCTGGAGCTTAGGATACTTCCTCGTCTCTTAGTCGCATACTGGACCCAAAAAATTGATAAAGTTACTTTTTCTTATTTAGCGTTTTATTACCGTGATAATTATGTATTTGTATTCAGGATTAAACTGCGATTAAAATGAGTCCAAACACAATTGAGTTATGATAAAATGAACAAAGACAGGATCAACCGTAAATATAAGAATGTACCAGATCTGAACCCTTAATTTTGTGTAATTATATATAGTGCTTAGATCAATTTTCTTTGAAATTGTAAGAAGATTGCAATAAAAACATTAAAATGGTAATAAAACGATAAATTAAAAAATGTAACCTTTTCAATTTTCGGGGTCCAGGAGATGACTGAAGGTAGAGCGACATACTCATTAGGGTTGGAGGAACGTGCAGAGCTCGAGGAAGTGTTTGAAGCTGCCAGACGCTACTTTCTTTGCAAAATAATACAACACGAAGTCTCAAATTTGTTGAAGTAATTTATAAAAATCGATTAATGAAGGTCCCTTCCTTTATTCCGGTTTCCTGTGAGACATCATCACAAAATTGCCTGAGCTTCAGTGATCAAATATATCCTTGACAACACTCACATATAATAAATTGTTAACAAATGTGAATTCATCCCTGGTTAAAATCCCTCGTGGGATCAGATAAATTTGAAGCTTTTAACATGAATGTTCCAGTTCATATAGCTGTGACTACCGAAAAGCGAACCCTCCTTCCTCTATCCACGTCCTGCTAGTATCAGTAACTATTACTAACAACTTCTACTAACCCTTCCACGAGGACGAAGCTGTTTGTAAACCGGGCCATCTACTAACAACAGCCTCTACAACCTCCCAATTCCTACCTCCTGTCGCTCCACGTAGATAAGCTTCAATAACACGCTACATTTCCCACTTACAAACACTAACAAAGGAAAAAATGCGAATGATTTCGACACTGCAAGTAAAATATATTTTGAAGTGGAAACCGTAAATTCCTCAATTGCGAATGCCACATTGTTAGAGCCTTGCCACAGAACGACACAATTTCACACATTCGACGCAACATTTTACGTTGTTTGAAACGAATCGCAAGGTCTCCACATTTAGATCGAGTCACCCGTCATCTGAAATTACGTAACTTGTGCACGAAGGATTCTCGTGGATTCGGTTGTTTTATACCGATGAACATAGTTAGACAAAGGACGAACTTGAGAAAAAAAATTGTCAATGAGATCGTATTGCCAGAGTAAGTAAATTTGTCTTTTCATTTCGTGTCACGAAATGAATGTTCAGCTCGAACTGTCTCAATTAAGCATATTGTTTAACTGTTTCCCATAATTCCACAAAAGTATAATTAAATCGTTCTGTTGGCACTGTTAACGACTTTCTTCACATTATATTATTATTTGAATATACTATACTAATGACTTCGATGTTGGCGAGCCCTAATAATAATAATACATCACAGCAGACTAGATATTATTCTAATAGAAAATCTCACACAACATCATAGATATTGCAGAAACCAACACCCACAACCCACAAACTCAATGAGAAAATTTTAAAAAATTAAGATTTGAAAACAAAAATTATTCGTTCATGGTTAATGGAGTCTGCAGTTCTTATAATCCCTATAATTCTGTCCACCACTAGAATCACTTGCAGTCCGTATGTGAGCATCAATCAGCATCAAATCCCAAAAACGCATATTTCCAACTTTACAAAAAAGCAGCCTCCTTTAGAATAGTCAGAAGATTTTAAAATTGTGATATTGCGTGAGGTGAGGATGCTTTGGTGCACCCCGGACTCGACCTACAAGTTGTGAAAACAGTGACAGAAGATGATGATAATTCAGAGAACGTGGAAAACTATAACAGACATCATACCAATAGTAATAGAGGCATTGGGAACTATCAATAAAACAATAGAGCAATATATTTTAAAAAAAACAACAACAGGAAATTAAATATAAATGAAATTTTAAAAAAAACAGTTGGGAACTGCCCATATCCCAGAAAAGTATTGTAGGTGCTATATGGATTATATCCAACCCTAGGAATGTTGTTCATTCCCGGTTGGAAGAAAGATATCAACTTCAGCTGAGATAAAAATATATAATAATAATAATAATAATATCTGTCAAGTAAAACCATCTCACCATGGTTCTATGGAAAGCTTTCCCTCGTAAAAGAGAATGGAAAAAAAATAGAGTAGCCCTGTAGCTCGCGAAATTCTTGGCGTTGACACATCGCGTGTCTATCCAGTCGAGCAACAGCGATTGAAATCAAGCGTGCGCGAAGCGACCCGCACAACAACAGCGTGACAAACGACGGGCACGACGCGGCGTTTTGCATGGCCAGGTCAACGCACGCCACGACGCCCCGCGCGCAGTGCCCACAGCAGCGACGGCGGAAATAGCAAGAGACTCGATGCAACAATGTTGCCTATTGCAGGAAGATTAAAGTGTCAAAATGAAGGCAACTAGCAGCACATTTAGTTTTATAGGCGGAGAAACCTAATGATACGAATAGGAAGTAAACGGAAGAACTTAAAGAATGGTAGCGTACCCTCAACTCATGAGGCCCGGGACAGGAGTCTGGAGGCTCATCAACGTACAAGCACGCTTCGGAAAAGAATTTGAAATTTAAATTGGGTTTCTATTTATTAAGAAGCGTAGCTATTAGTTCTTTTAGTATTGTAATAAAATTATGATACGTTTAAGGTCAATTTTTCCTTTTTATATTGCTTTCTGTGACCAATTTAGAGGATCCTTAAAGGACGATGGGTGGGCGGGGGGCGGACCGCCTCCATGCTACTAGATGAAACAAACATGGATATCAAGAAAATTTCTCGATCAATACACTGAAAGCAGAGATGTAACACAACAAAGATATTATATACTTATTGTCAAAAAAAGCAAAAGTTATAAACTGCTTACGAGCACGTGGAGGACAATTACTTTCCGAAAGCGAGCGAGGTACCATCCCATCAATTCCAATCGAGGGCTCTAAGGCAGAGGCTAAGCATTAACATTTGCGAAGTACGTATTAGTATCAAAATATAGAATATTGGGTAAATATTGTTTACGAATTTTAACTATTAAATAACACTAAATTCGAGATTAATATTGATTATTTTTTTTAAATTTTATAAATATATAGTCGTGAGCATGGGTGGTTGATGAGAAAGAGCCGGAAACGGGTTTGGAGGAGGGAAGAGGGGCAGGTCAAGGAAGGAAGGAAGGGTAAAGCGTTGGGTCAAATACACGATGTATTGAAGAGGGGGAGAGGGAGGAGGAGGAGGAGGAGGAGGAACGGAAACCGAGAGACACGCAACTGCGCTCCCAGGAGCAGCGAACGGAACGAGCGGCGCACGGAGCAACAGAAGCAGCAAATCATCGGAGCGAAGAGTCACCGCATTCACAGTGGTCGCTGTAGCCAGTTGCGGAACTATTGGACCTGAACTGTTCACAGAATTGAAGTTGATAAATTGCATATTTTGTAAAAGTGTTACTACAGTATTCATTGTTATTATTTATGATATAATTTTTATTGTTATTAATTATACCAAAATAATAAAATTAATAATACTATATGAATAACTTTAATACATAATTATTGTTATTAATAATACCAGATTGCTAATTATTTATTTGATGCATTTTATTTAAAGGTAATATTTACAAAATTAGTGTTATAAAAGTAGTGTTGTAAAAACATAATTTTTAAACAAAAATGCTCCTCGATTAGCCCCCTCCCTAGATCCGCCACTGGCTGTAGCCGTCACAAAGAGCCAGGGTGTAGGGGGTCCACGTCATCTCTCCTCACCTCCGTCTCTATCAACGTAGTCCTTGTGGCGGCCCACGATTTCTACTACATTTTACATAAAACGCTCGCGGGTACAACTTTGTGTTATAAATCTACGCTCTCAGAATTTCTGTTTGACGTGAAATGTCTGGTGAGATAAAATACAATATTGCGTTCGGAATTACCCAGTCTTACATTACAATTACAAATTGGCCCCACCCGTGGCTCAGGTGGTAGTGTTGTCGCTCATCACCAAGTCATCCCGGTGGGGTTCGATTCCCAATGCGGTCAGAAAATTTGTAGCTTTTCACATTAATATCACAGTTCATATAGCTGTGACTACAGAAATGCAAACCTTCCTTCCTCTATCCAGCTCCTCCTAGTATCAATAACTAACCACTTCTACTAACCCCTCCACGTGGACCAAGTTGTTGGTAAACTCAGCTAAGCGGCCCACCTACTAACAATAGCCCTGTCACCCACCTCCTATTGCTCCATGTAGATAAGGTTCAATAGCACTAAGCTACATTTCCCATTTACATACAAATATTTTAAATGAGTTAATAAATTTAGAGAATCATCTAGAACATTACGTCAATACTCTAAAAATGAAGAACTATTTCGTAGTAAGTTCCCGAGTTCCGGAAAGAGGTATCTTCATTACATTGCTGGCTATAATACAATTATAAAAGCATATTTTCCTTATTCCTGTAATATTATTTTTAAATATTACCACTACTACAATCTGCAGTAGATAAATTAAAAGTCAATTCATTGAACATCATCCCATTTTTCGGAAGCAAGGTATTTATTAATCCCCTCCGGTAGCTCAGGACTAGCATGCTTGCTCGTCACTGTCACTTCGGTTTCAATTCCCGGCCGGGCCAGGAAAAAAAAATTCAATGTACCACTTGAAAAGCGAACCCCCACCCTCTTCCTATCTATCTCCTACTGCTCCTAGTATCAATAACTTTTACTATCACTAACTACTACTACTAACACCTAAACGTGGGCCAACTTATTGGTAAATCCAGATAACCGGGTCATCTTCTAACAATACCCCTACCACCCACATCCATGTATATAAGCTTCAATAGCGCACTAAATTTCCCATTTATAAATATTACAATAAAAAATGGAGTAAGTGTGGCTCAGTGGTTAGAGCGCTGTTGCTGCCTAGATGGGGATTTTTCATCACACCTCAACATCCAGACTGACTCCCAGGCTTACTCAGTCTACTGTAAAATGAGTACCAGGGTCTATCCTTGGGTCAAAACGGTCGGAGCGAGATGCTGCCCACATCTCCTTCTGCGGCCGAGGTCAAGTAATTGCGGAGCTCTACCCTCCGCGAACCCCTTGGGCACCTTCTGGGCCTGTTGTGTGGTTGTTTGACTTCAATAAAAAAGAAATTAGGAATTGCTGTTTAAATACTGTCGATGTATCGGTATCAACTGGCAGAGGCATCGTTGGCAAAAAGCAATGGGGAGCGGAGTTCCAAAGCAGGCGTCTGCAGACGCACCGACACTCCGCAGAAGGAAGACAGCATAGCGTGATCCGCGCACGGGAGGGAACTAGCTTCGCATGACAACGAAGACGGATATTCACCCGTCCAACGGAGGAGGCCTTGGACGGAAGGTCGGCGTCCTTTGATCGCCTCGCGAACGTCTCGTACGAGGTACTATTCAGAGGTATAATTGTTTTGATTATTTTTGTTGTAATTGTTCTACAACACAAAATCACGAGTTATAATGGTGAAAAAGCATGACTTAATTTCTGTCTATCAGTTAATAGTACAGTATGAACTCGCCTGATGCATTAGAAGTGCACAAGGTCATGAAAAGCCGCAGGGGTCCAACGCAGTGGTTGCGTGATTTACCTCGAAGGGAAAAGTGAAATATATACTTTTGTAATGTCCGGTGACCTGTAGATAAAATTGATGCAAAAAAAAAAAAATACTACGGAAGATTTAATATAAATCAACGTCAACTTCCACCACTTTCATGATTTAAAAAGTGGTCTTCTTTTGTAAATGAGTGTTTCTTCCATAAGAACTCCATCAATCATAACTGCAATTATTTCATTTAAATGACCGTTGAGGTATGTTTTCCAAGTGGAAATCACATGTACATGTTAGTTTATTTATGCCAGTTTATTCAGGTACTTGAGAGATTTAATTCTGCCTATCGGATAAATGTTGAGATACATTTTCAAGAACATCAGCTAGAGCAAATCATTAATTATAAAAAAAAATTCTATTAAAATAGAAAACTCACATTTAACAGACATTGCTTGATAACACAAAAAAAATTGTGGTTATTTTTGTGTAGCTAATGCCAAGATAATTTGTTTTGTAGCATAAAAATACGGTCCGTGTTGTTTCAATTAACTTTCTTGCGGTACATTAGTGAACCAGGACATTGTTTATAAACCATCTCCATCTACACCATCAGCCAAAACGGCGAGGTTCAGAATCGTTTGCCGGCGTTTGAGGGGGGACGGGGAAGGAGGAGATGAGTAGAAAGATCTCCACTCGAGGATTTGCAAAGCAGCGTTTCAAGAATCACTAAGCTCGTCGATTTCCAACTGGAGTCTAACCTTGACACGAACACTGAGCAGAAAAACACGCGAGGCAGATCGTACAATGATTGCACTGGTATTCCGACAAGAAAGTGACGTCAAGTTTTCATACTATTAAATTATTGATGTATTACGTCTTCTCACTCTCTGATTGTCTATGATAATATTCATTAATATTATTTAAGATATGCACATTCCATTAAAGACAATCAAAATCACAGGTAAGTCTGGTTTATTCTCAGGTAGCACATAATGAGTAATAACACATTTGCATTTTAGTTGTCGAACAACGTTTCAAGGCAAAAGCTTTGCCTCCTCTTTAGGTTGACAAATGATTTCACGACAATCTCTTACTTGCATACCAACATTTATGAACTTGAAAAAGAAGCAAACCATAGCACTGAAACGTTGTAAATGTGCTATTACTCATGTGATACCTCAAAATAATCCAGTGATTTTGATTGTCTTTAATGATTCTGCACACCCTAAATCAGGAATCTTTGCAAGTGATATTCCATAAGAAATAGGAAACTTTAGGAAGACTAAAAGAAACTGAAAGAATGTCTAGGATTACTCTGTTAGTGAGTAAGGATTACTCAATCATCGCAATCTTGATTACTTTCAATAATGATAATAAATACACCATAAGATACTAGAAAATCATCCACCAATTCTCATTCAAATGAATAACAAAATTGCGAACTATTGGTGGGCCTGGAAGCCATATTTGTTGAGTTACGTAAAATCCATAGAGTGAACTCAAGTGTGTATCTGTAGAGCAAAGGCATAAAAAACAAACTTTTTCCTTGTTCTTTCTGAAGGTACTATTTCCTCGTGTACTGAATTCATGAAACCTTCCGATCCAAATCGTTTTGAAGTCCAGGGCATTTCGTTTATGCGTGCGCTCTTGCGACACTTGATACTGAATTTGTTGAACTAGAGTTTGGTGAGGTTCCCAGTGAACTTCCCACATTATCCATTCTTTGTGAGAGTTTACTAACGAAAGGAAATAGCACTAACAACAATATACTTTCTTTACTTTAAAAAATTAAATTCAGTATGCTCATCGAAAGCAACAAGAAGAACTAATGAAAAAAGACGACTTCATAGAACAAAAAAAATCATGACTTTTTTGTTTTTTTCACTCCCACATGGGAACATGAGCATAGGTCTGAGATAATTCACTGTTTCTAGCACATCACACTCCAGCTAAATTCTGATCATATTGTATAACAGAGATAAAGTATACAATGGAAAGAAAATCGAAAAGGTTTAAATCAGAAATGAAAGAGAAATAAATTGGAATTTGAACAATGAAACTTCATTAGTACAATTCATTAATGATGGAAATATAAACGTAGGCCTCCGCGGCCGGAGTCAATATAAGCTTGTCTGTCCGGGACAAACCGCGTCTTCGTAGATGTAACTACCAACGTTTCGGCCATCGTGCTGTGGCCTTCTTCGGGGTAATGTCAGAGTCGTACAGACCTAAGTGGCTGCCGTGCTCTGCTTACTCTGAGACTTAGGTCTGTACGACTCTGACATTACCCTGAAGAAGGCCACAGCACGATGGCCGAAACGTTGGTAGTTACATCCACGAAGACGCGGTTTGTCCCGGACAGACAAGCTTATAATGATGGAAATGTTTAATTGTTGTTCCTATAAAATTGTACGACAGATCGGACGAATACGCGAATAATCAGACTAGTTATTGATTTCGACGTATCGACCCTTAACTGTTAGAGTTTTCCATCATTAATGAAAACTAAATTTTTCGGGTTTTTCCTCGGGATTGTGTTTCTCTGCCCACGCATTTGTATCATACGCCTTATTTTCGATATTCAACACGATTATTACATATCGATAAATACATATCGATACTACATTCGTCCTCGATTTTAATACCATTGGATTAGTAGAATTTCTTATGTTCTCTAGTTTTCGAAGGAACGCGGAAACATTTTCGAATTAATATGAATATAACTGTCGAAATGATGTTGCCAAAATCTGAAGCAGTGGAAAGGCCATTTCGGAGGAACGCGAAAGGAAAAAATATATTTCAAAAACGTAATTTTTAGGGTTATTTAGTATTAAGGAAAAAAGTAATTTAATTAATGTGTAATTTATCGGTAGAATTGTCTTAAATGGCATTTTTTTCATTTAATTTGACTTTTGGCACAAAGATCGCCTTGTCTATAACAGTCAATACAAGGTTCATTTTCTATATTTTCTCCTTTTCATTTGTTTTATGATATTTTTTAGCGTCTAATAGCTGTTGTGAACAACATTCCCTGTCGCGAGGAGGCGGACGCTCATCTACCTTGTAGCTCTTCTTCATATGTTTCTAATTAGGCTTAATTAGGTGTAACAAAATCGCGGAATAATTCAAACATTGGTCTTAGTACTTCTTCGTGCGTGATGATGCTGTAGTGATGCTATATTTTTTTATTCTTCGAATACATTCTGCTCTTTCGGGTCCAGAGTGGACAGACCCACAGTTCATGTACACTAGTCTCTCTTTCCTCCCCACAGATACAGGTCGTGTCCTTTATTATGTGCCTTTCTGCTAAATGTGAGTTGAAGTTTCCACGACTGTCTTAAATGGCAGTATCAAGAAGTTTATTTTAAAAAAATATTTCGGTGGAGGGATTTGCACACCGAGACCAAATCACTCCCAAAATTAAATCCTAAATCCGGCCCTGTCGAAATATATCAATAAAGTTAAATTCTTACACCCACATGGATGTCCCTTAGCTCTCATGCAGAGCAAGCAACGAACGGACAGAGCTATTTATTCCCTGACGACATGTGGCGTGCAGACAGAACGTAGTGCATGCATCCATCCATCGGACAGAGCAGCAGAAAATGGCGCAAGGTTACGAGCTCATGGAGCTCATGGCACGCAATCTCAACCGCTCTGTCGCTGATAGCAAGCAACTTCTTTGTGCTCACGGCTCATTTCCTTATTGAGGGTCGCACAAAGGGTCTGCGAGTCTGCTGCGTCAGTTCTCTACAAGTGCTGCATCACATGTTGAGAGCTTCGATGTAACCGCTCTTATTTCTCACGATGACGGATAATGGTATATTGCGATATCATATTAGACGAGGAGAAAAGATAAGAATAGGAGAAAATAAACTAACGGGAGCAACAATAGGATGGAAAAGAATAATCAATCAAGAATTGGTAGCATCTTGGAACATAAGATGGAGTAAAATAAAGAAGGGAGAGGTACATAAGCGTTCATAAACGACCTGAGTTACAGCTATAAGAACAGAAAGTGGTTCGACTCGTCAAGACAACTATTAGGAATCGTAACTGGGCATGGTAACTTTAATAATTATTGGAAGAAAAGAAATATGAGGAAAACGGCGACCTGTGAATGCACACAAAAGGACGAAACTGTCACACACATACTTTTCGAATGTACACACACAAGACGAGAACGAGGAACATGGCTGAATCAAGGAGTATGGGGAATAGATGACATGACAATTCATCAATACAAAAGAGCGATACCCTGATTTCGAGGAATATATAACATTAATCTTGAGAATACGGAAAACAATAAAGGATAGTAGGTAAGTTTCAAACCACCTCGCTGCAAATAATGCTGGCGGCGAAGATGGAACAGTTTGTTATTGGGCAAAGGACAGCAACGATAACAGAGAAAAAGAAAATAAAAGAAAAGACTGAAGATTGATATAAACAGAAGATAAATAGGAAAGAAGAATCCTAAATAACAAATGAACAAGAGAAGTAATTTAGGAATTCAAGAATGAGATAGAACGCAAGAGGAATACAACCCGGGTAGTGGGTAGATGGCTGAGAAACTGGGTAAAAGAAAAGAAAATGAAAGAAGAAAAAAACGATGGATGCAACATTTCTTAAGTATTTTTATGCAACATTTATTATTATTTGTTCAATTTCAGTAATATAGTATTATTTAGTTTTTAATTTTTTGTATTATAGTATGTGTTGGGTACTAAGCTGTCATCCTAATTGAGGTTTTTCTGTTTCTCTCGATTGCTGAAGGTAAATGCCGGGATGATCCCTTCATTGCTACCTCAGAGAAAAATTAGAATTTATCCTCCGATTGTCGATATGGTTCTTCATTTGTGTGTGTGCAAATAGTCGTCAGGCGGAAGAATAAAGTAATTTTTATTCTTATTATTATATTATTCGGAATATAATAATTTTTAATAAATGGATAAAGTAATTTTTATTCTTATTATTATTATATTATTCGTTTTTAGAAGGGAAACAGGTACCAGTATTATTGTTTCTGCAAATATACAACGATGTCTAAAGAATTCACGGGACACAGAAACAATTTTTTCCGACAATAATTGAGTTTGAAAACACAATCATGTTTATTCACACACATTCTGTATTTCATTGAATTCAGAAACATTTGTATAATTGAAGAAGAAGTTACACAAGAAATCGCAAACCATTTGGATTCACTCTACTTGACCTTACGAATAAAAGTAGCATGTCGCGTATTTATTGAGGTACATCATGTCTACAGAAAGTATTAGCGTGTTTCTCCTAACTAATTCATTCTTCGATATCCACTTAATCTAGAAAAAAAAAGTGAAATATCAAGACAAGGGGGCAAATAGAAATCCAACAATTCTATGTACCAATATAGACACGTCAAATCCTTGAAGAATAGTAGTCCACAGATCGCCGGATTACATGAGCAAATAACGGGAGAAGAATATGGCCAAGTGACCTTCGGGATATTTGGTCAACCCTGCTATATGTAATGGTTTCCAGCTGCGTGTCTTCACTGACCAAAAAACAAAAATGGCTGACTGTGTAGTCGGCTTGCATGCTTCTCGAGGAAGCAGCAGCAGCAGCAATCCCAATATGATTCCGAGGAGTAATGAGTACTGACGTCAGGGTTTCGCGCTGTCTTTGTTAATATTAGTACGTCAGCGTTTCACAGTCATATTGCTGAGACGTCAAAGATTAACTACGCTACAATTGAAAATGCAAAAAAGTAACATTGTAAAAACCTTGCAGCGAAGGCTGCATGAGATCACGTCCCTCTTTTACTGAGTCGTTGCATACAACACGAGAATTAATCAAAGAATTCAGGGGTCTTATACGGATATGATATAGATATCATTCAATTAAAACAACCCGGGAAAAAAGTCAACACAAAATTTACATAACTTGTGATTCTATAACTAAGTATTTTAAAGTGTAATATCGAGGATTTTCGTCCACAAATGAGATTTTCAGAAAATTTTGCCAATGTTTCAGTTACTTTGTAAATAAAACTGAACAAAATTTATGTGCAGCTGCCTTGGGAATGTAAATCAACCTAAGTAGCATCACGCAACTATGGAGTAAGGGACGGTAAAGGGAACGAGAAATATTTCCGTATCACAAGATGCGAACAGGAATTTCGTCAAACTGAGAAACATTATTGAAAACATGCATCAAAGCACATGTTTAAAATCAGTTAAAATTTATCAAATTTTAAACAAAATTATGGGTGGAAAGGTCTCTCTCATGTTTGAAGGAACTACGTGAGACGTTGGATTGCTGGGGAAAGGAAGATACGAAACCAACAACTTAGTGTGGAATAGCGGACGAAAGAAACTTTCAATGAAACCCAGCTCAGTGTAGCAGCGAAGCGAACCAATGTCCCCGCTACCAGTGTATAAAGGGGGAAAAACATATTTCGATTCGAAACAGACATCCTGACCCAGGGTTTTCTCCGGTTTTCCTTCGGGTAGAGGTGGATTTTCCTTCGGGTAGAGGTGGTTGCTTGCTTCCGGAGAGTAAATCAGTTTATCCTCCACGTGGTCATACGCAGTTTGTAACTGTTTTTCTGACAATAAAGTTTATATAGATTTAAAGAAAAAGACACCAACACACAGAGCGCGATGTCGTAAGAGCGCAGATGGTATCCACAGTGGTGTGGTCGACCTCAGCCCCAGAGAGAGAGAGACAGACAATACGTTGTTGCTGCTGGTGGTGTAAGTTAAGGCTACGAATCTTCTGGGAGCGGGACTCTGCACTTCGGCCCACGCGCCCACGTGCCGCCGTCGGTCGCCGCAATGCGCCGCCGCTCCCTTCGTTTCCCCTCACTTCCCCCTCGCCACCCCCACCGCCGATACCAGGCCGCCCACGCGCCTTCACGCACTGCGCCCCGCCCTCTCTCTTCCCTCACGCACGCACGCACCACACCGTCCGCAGTGGGGGCGGGGGCGCTGCAGTGTACGTGTGAGAGCAAACGTGAGGGGTGGAGATACAGGCGATTCGTGGCTGTTGATGGAAGCAGTAAGTTTACGGCCGGAGGTATTGTACACGGAGGAATGGAAGATAGTAAACGGGAATACACCAATGCGGAAGTACTTACTACTTCCAGACATATCAGATTTCAATCAATGATTTTACGAAGATGTGGGTTGAGCAAGTGGCAGTGTTGAAAATCGGACAATGACAGACGTATTATGAATCACTGCCTCAAAAATTCACCTCTTCGTGTGTTTTCAACGTGGAGCCTCCTGCAAAACCAGCATATTCATTCCTTCGCGCAGTGGCAGTGGCATGGGGCAAACTTCTTTACAATAAAAAATAATAATCAATTTCAATAAAAAAAAAATTGCTCAATTACACTAACGAAAATCAAGAGATTACTTCAAATAATGTTCGGTGTTTATTTCTGATGTTGAAATTTTATTAACAAATTTAAATCTGACGAGGCTGAAATTTTACAATAGGATACAAAATTTTACAAACAATTAGAACTATTTAATTCACTATTAATTCACGCTTCACTATTTTTTGACATCGTGTGTAACAGATATTATATAATAAAGCGCCATTTTCAAAAAAATTTGTCCTGTAGCCTTCGTCCTGTAGCTTCGCGAGACTCGTCACACAAATGTTCAACTACGTGTTGGGGAGTTGTTTAACTAAAAATTCGTGTCAATCTAAAAAGCTGCAAAGGCAAATCAATACGTGATGATACATTGCGAACTGACGAGCAAAACGTTTGTGAATGTGGAAACAGAAGCGAAAGACGCTTCGTGGCTGCTGTGTGCGCGGACGAGGGCAGGCGACGGGGGCAACGCAGCGCGATGGGTGCGGCGGCTGTTGACTCACTCGTTTCCACGCGCAACGGTCGCCCGCCCGCCCGACCAACCGGAAGTGTTGAGACGTCTCCAAGTTGGAACAGGTGAATGTGGGGGAATGCGATTGGAGAACACGTTCAAAGATACTTAACAATTTAACTATTTCATACATTTTACTTCGGGATCGTTAATAAACTACGTTACACCATCTTCGAATATTTTTACCCCCCCCCCCGGGGTCACACTCCGTCATGTTATAGCAAACCCCTCCTTAACGTGCCCCCTCGTATCATAATGAATGTAAAACAGTTATTAAATATAATCATTTGCATACTAGAGAAGATTTCAAGGACGGAAGTGTCGCACAGAGAAAATCGTGCGCAAGGAATTATAAGATTTTTTTTTCATCATTTAGACAATTTTCAACATTTATAATAAACCAAATGTATACCACGCTATCTGAAATAACCCCGTACCCCTCATCACGAACCGTCATGTTTCTCCGAGACACAGTGACGTAATTTACGAACGATCTCTTACAGTTTTTAAAGCTGTTACGGACAAGCAAGTAACATGTGCAAATTAATATTCCATTTTCACGTCAATCACTCGAGGAAAAGATTTTCAGAGGAGGAACGTCAGTTGACAAGACCACTGTAGTATAATTACACATGTTACCTTTCATGTTATCTTATTAACGTCATCTCTGATCTAGTACACGTTATATGGAAATCCTATTTCCAGAGGGAGGATTCCGTGAGTTGTGACAGAAATACACCACTAATTTTACCATATAGAAGTTGTATACACTTGAGATATAAAAATTTATTACCAGAAGAAAAAAAATACTTTTCAGTGAAACCTAAACTTCTCAAATGAATATTTTATTCAAAAATGTTTATAAAGTTTGAAGAAATGTTTTTTTGTGGGTTACTGTACTCGAGGTCATGTTGTACCCCATCGTGGGAACTCTCAATCTGCTTCCTGACGCCCGCGTTCTGCATAAGTTTTTATTCCCAGTTATTTCCGTCCACTACCAGAAAGTGGGAAGCACGCCCACAGCTCGTATGACGCAACCGAAGCCGGTCCGTTGTCTTGGGCACGTGAACGAACGAGACTAAGCAAGACCGAATCACACGTCAGCGTCGGAGAACATTCGTTGCGTGACCGATATCTCACTTGCATGTCGGTGACCACGAAGCCTCTCAAACACTGCCACGTGGACAAGTCTTAACGCGTAACGAAAAAAAACACACTTTGAAGCTGTTCTTTGGCGTGTGTCTAGTCCTCGCAGTGAAAGAGATGTAAGGAGATGTAACGAATGGAGAGAAAGCACGGTGTTGTCATGTCTGATGCGGGGGAGGGGATGCTATAACTCCACCCGTTCCATGCCACGTCACCCACACTGTTATAACCCGGTTGCTACAACCCGTCGAAAAGTTAACTTCAGGAGTGTCAGACAAGCCAAATGTTGGTGATCAAGTACTCTTTTCGCCACAGTTGGAGCATCTACATAGTATCTATATAGGGCTATGAATTGCTTAAGACCGCTCGAGAAATGAGTATTTAACAAAACAAATCAGATGCAACTACCATGCATACAGTATACATTTATCATTCTAAATAATAATTATTGCGAACTATAGTGAAATAATCTTGAAATATTGCCGTCATTGACTGTCGTTTCTGTAATAGTAAACAAAATTTGAATTGTTTCATTCTCTTCCAGCACACACTAAAATATTTCACCAGCAAGTTGTACTAATTTCACATACAGATGTTGACATGTGTTCGAATTTGACCCACCAAAATAATTCTCTTCCCCAGAGCGATGTAATTCATCGGTGATTACTTAATAAAAAGCAACCATCATGAAATGGTTTATTATAAGAAATTTAAAGACACATTTATTAAAATCCCGAAGGTATGGAGCATGAAATGGCATGTTGAAAACACGGGAGTTGAGGCCGAGAATTTTCCGGCGTCCAGTTCGGCTCATTTATGAGAGTTACCTAACCCAGTCTTCCTATGATGTTTTTCTCAAAACACGCTTACATAAAGACTGCCGGATATCCGGGCCCGGCATTAGCTGTTCAACGCGTGCGCGCATTCCAACTATCGGTCGANGGCTGCGAGGGGGGGCAGAGTGAATATTAATTGGAGGTCAAACGACACGATTCCCAACTCGAAACAACACCGATACCATTCTGTCTTTTGTCTCAGAGTCCACATTCCTCCAAACAAGGATGACACTCCATTTGTCAACGAATGACTTTCACAGAAAGGAACAAAGTGTTGACGTACGATCGAGAGACATTTCATCCTTCAAAGGAGTTTGCTCTCCAAAATCCAATGAGTTTATATAAAAAGTGAATAAAGCACCAATGACAATTATTCACGTTGCAGATTTAATCGGCTTTCGTGACAAAGAATCCAACGATAAAATTAAACTGCACTGAAAAATACTATTAAAAAAAACTAACGACAAGTAGAAGACATTATCAATCAACAGAAAGAAGCTATTACGTCCATATGATAGATGTTGAGATAAAAAGGGAATGGCACACAACTAACCCGATTAACTTTATGGGTCCTCCGAGGAACATAACAATACACGGCGAAGATTCAAAAGGGCCATAAGATTTAACGTATGTTGATGCTGCTGTAGTGATTACTAGCGACGTGTAATTTACATGATAAGAAACGTCCAAGGACAAAATTTCGACAGCAACGAAGCTTAGGTCGAAACTGGAAAGAGAAATCATAGAACGTAGACGAATAAGGGAAGATAATAGTTTTCAGTATTAATTTTTCAATACAGTTCACTCTAATTCTATGTAATATAAATATTAGAAGAACTTACAATAATGTTCAGATGAAATTTATCTAAATTAAAAAGAAAAGAAAGTAAATTAATCAAATTCAAGCAAGTCTTAAAATAGTGATGCAATCTTTCACAGCTAACACGATCAAAATTTAAAAATTATTTCGGGATATTAAGCCGAGTAACTAAGTAGCTTCTGAAGATGTTGGCTTCGTATGCCAACGAAACGTTAAGTTTTAACAAAATGACGACAAGACTTAATACCCCGGAAGAATTTTTAAATGTTGATCAGTCTTACATATAGGACACATTTGGGAATAATATAACAATGTTGAAAAACACTTAATTTCTTACTACAAAAGTATGTATAATCTTACAATACTTCATTTCAGATGTAAACCTACGCCTTGACAGTCGACAAATGCAGCTGAACTCATACGATACCACGAATTCACCGCAGTGACAGTAAAATTTTGACAAAACTGATAGATGCGAATATACTATGAAAAAATTCATTTTTGTACCCCTGTACGATTTGTACAGTAATGTCCATGTTCTTCAGGGAATTATCTTCTTGTGAATAGGTATCATTGGAGTGAATAGAAAAATCTTCATTGATTCACACACACGCTTCAACTCCCATGAAATGCACTTTTCAACCACCTCTGGAGGCAAAGGGTGAATCTCAATCCAAATGCCCCTGTGGTAACTCAGGATTAGCATGCATGCTAGCCACTAAATAACTCCGGGTGAACCGACGGGACCAGAAAAAATTTGAAGCTTTTCATACTTCAATGTCAGAGTTCATATATAGCTTGACTACTGAAAAGCGAATCCACCTCCTTCTACTACTCCTATTGCTAATAACTCTTACTATTACTAAGTACTTCTATAAATTATGTTATATTGAATGAAAATGGGAGAGGAGACCAAGATTCGAACTTGGAACCAGCTTAACGCGCTGATTCACTTACCAACTGCGCCACCTCGTTTGCCTCTGGCGACAGCCTACCATCGACATTCAACAAACCTCTGAGGTGATCTTACAGAGATTAGAATTCTCGCTCGAGCCGAAAGAGAGAAAGAAAGATACCTAAACGGAATTTGTCGTGATGGACAGGTTCTCCCACATTTCCTCACTTCATACCAGCTTTGGTTTTTTGGAAAGTACCCGACGTGCGATAAGGAATCAGCTCTGAAACATAGTCACCGGGTTGTCTCTCCACACTTCAAATTTTCCGATAAATAAATAAATCGAATACATTACGGTGAATGTTAGGAAGTTAATCTAGAATGCATATCTGTACCATTTTATGGATTTATAAAACTCTGTGCCATGGTCCAAAACGGTGAATTCGAGTTCGCTAATTTAAATATGTATTTACGTGTGGTCTCTCACCAGCCGAAATTTACTCGTATTTTTGTGAAAGTATGCGATAATGAGTTTATTGAGCAAAGACGGTCGAAAAACAATATTTCGAACACTCCAAGTCACGTTATTTTACTGAGAGAAAATCTAACATGAACTAAAAGATACCATGAACTGGAACGGACTGTGTTTATTAATTTATTGTGAAGTAGTTAACAGTTACTTAGTTCGTTGTCCTCAACGCAGTCAGAGGCTGTTGATGTTGGCTGGCACAGGCCTCGTGCCCAGTAGAGCCAACACTTCTACTTTGACGTCGCCCAAAAGCGTATTGATAAGTGAACCTCGAGTTCATATCAATTCAATGCACTTGATGGCTCTTGCGGCGCTATTCCGTCGTTTCTACGTCGAGCAAAGTGTGGAACGATATTCAAGTCTAGCTGGCATCTGAAAAGTTACCAAATTTTGGGAGAACTGCCAACCTACTCAATTGATTTCTCCTTGCCAACCTACTCAATTGATTTCTCCTATGTCGAACATTACTCGACTTGGAGATATTTTCATCTTATACGTTGTATTCACAACCACCAAACTTGAAGAAATAACTCTAGGAGAGCCTGTCCTTAAAATACTCTTTTTTATCCTTTATAGTGTAATACAAAATTAACATTCCTATTTATAAAATACATTGCGTAAATTATCCAAGTAATCTGAATTCTTTAATCTACTTTCAACGAAATTCATTTTACGGTAGTCTCTTTGTGGTTTCCATAGCGTTGGTACACCCGCAAGGTAGTGTTAAGTGCTACCAAACGATGATTTTAATATCAAACGACAATCTCAGGCAGTTCAAGTCTTAACGAGTGTCGGGGTCTTTGTTCTAAAATGTTGGTGATGGTTGTCCTGAAACAGCACTCCAGTCCACTATCTTTGTTCTTTTGGTCTCTAAATTGTTGATAACTTAAATATAACTTGTGTCTTAGCAAATATTCGCTTTTGTACCTACTATTAATGTTCATTCGAATATTACTTAGTTGTTAGCCATATTGCACTATTTTTGGACAAGTTACTGTGATTTTGAGTAAAGGGCTTGTTTCTGAGGAGATATCTATTACCTACGTGAAATATTGTGAAGCGATGGGAAAGAGATCATTTCACCTGCAACCCCCACCCCCGAGGTGACGTTAAATGACATCTGCTAGAAATTAAATAAACAAGGAAGAACTTTAGACTGCTAAATCCAAACCGGAATGTTTAAAACGGAGAGTGTATTACGTTCCAATTTCTTTCTAGATTTATTTTAAATAAATAAATTTTATTGTCAAAAAACCAATTACAAACTGCGTATGACCACGTGGAGGACAATAAACTAATGTACTCTCCGGAACCAAGTAAGGGACCATCCTATCAATTCCGATTAAGCATCCTGAGGCAGAGGCNCTTATACACATCTAAAAATAGTTTGGAACGTGTTGGAAAATTAACATAACATTAACAAATTTGTATTTAATAAAACGTAAAAATTAATTTCAGAAGTCTTTTTCAGATTATTCAAATTATTTGAAAAGTATTTTTATTTGATCCTTAGTGGGCCTGTGGGAGAGTTGGTGGAGAAGCCCTGAACACCCGGCGACGGTCCCCTGCGCTTTGGGTATCGACCTTGAACCTCATGGAAGGAGGCGAGCGGGTATTTCACGGTCTCTGGTTTTAAGTGCGCTTCGGCGCGTGCGCAAAGCGCGAGAAAAGGGGACCGTATCAGTGGCGAAGCGCATTTCGCTTTATTCGGCGTAAAGGCAATGCAACAACCGACGCGTGTGGCGTTTAAAGTAATTAATTCCCAGGAATATAAAGAGTACAATGAACAGACTGCAACAAGGTCACAATTCACTATCAACGTCAAGGGCGGACTTTCAGAAAGGTGCGATTCCAAACTCGAGAGCTTTGCTACGTAAGATTATTCCGAGTCGAATTCCTCGAAGAAACGAGACCCGAGTACTCAAGGCGTAGGTAGAATTGTAAATCACTAAAACATCTAACATCGGCATAAATAAACACAGAAACATGTAATTATTATGATTTTAACTTGAAAGACATAGCACACCGGTCATTTAAATGAAATAACAGCAAATATTATTGGTGACATACAAAATGTCTCTTACGCAGTAAATCACGAAAGTGAGTTTATTTTGATTTACAGGAAGTTTCCCCTCCAGTATTTTTACATCTCTTTAATCTATAGGTCAGCGGGCGACACAAAAAGATACTTTCACTCTTTGCGAGGCGTAATACATAAATCACGAAATAGTTGCTTCATCTAGACAATCCCGGTTCAATTTCCGACGGGGTCTGTAAAAAAATGGTAGCTTTTCACTTCAATGACCCGTAGCTGTGATTATTGAAAAGGGACGCCCCTTCTTTCCACTTTCTTCTACTCCTAGTATCACTAACTCTTACTCTACCGCTACCTCCTGTCGCCCCGAGTAGATAGGCTTCAATAGCACGATACATTTCCCATTTATAAATACTGCAATAAAAAAATGTACCGTAAAGTTCTCGAATAAGTGCAGGCACTCTTGTATCGTGATGAGCTTCCTCAATTACGTTCAGACAGTTCATACAAAATAAATATGTTATCACGCAGACATTTCACTTAACATAAATGATAGAACAAAAAGCAGCGAGGGGAAGGTGGAAATTGGCAATAAAAAAAAAGCGGAAAAATCCGTCTTGGCGTGACGTCAGTTGGCGGAGAACACTTTCTGAGAAGCCACCTTTACGGGACAGCGTTCAAGGAACGTTTCAGACACTTCGCCATTCTCAGTAAGAGGGATGAGGGAAATGGGAATTACAGCTCTGAGAAACGCCGACCTGTTGCTAACTCACTGGGTAGAAAGTAAAGAAGCACAAGATTTAAGGTATTATGGGCGGGTTGAATGAAGTCAAGTTGCCAACTTTCCACGAAACATGGAAATATAAATCAAAGTATTTATCATTAATTAATATTTCATTCTACTGATTTTTTTCATATTAGATGAGAACAATTATGTTGTGGTTTTAAAACTTTATAATTAATTTAGACTGTCGTTTGACTCCTTCTTTGATAAGGGTCGCATTGTCTTCAGTTACGTGATGCGGCTGCCATTTCCTTTAGAACAGTATTTTCCTCAGTTTTTGGTGAGCTGTAACGTCATTACGTTCCTATTTTCATTTGCTATGTTTTAGTAGGGGCTTTTCGTTGTTAAGCCGGCACTTTTACCACAATATAAAAAAACCAAAAACCCGCGAACGTTTCTCCATATAAACCCATAGTAATTTAATATAAAATAATTCAAAATTTTGCGCCGTAAGGGTATAAAAACTCATTGCCACTGGATAGAGAATGGTTCAAACTACCATTTCAAACATTGTTTAGGGGCACTTAAGTCTAGTCGCTTTGACGGATATAATACATTAAGAACCACTCCTTCATTGAAGTTAATTCTGCTGGAGATAAAAAGTAATTCCTAGATAATTCCTCTTAAACACCTTTACAAATATTAAAGAACTGTACAAAATGTTCACAATAACAATTTTTTGGAGTCGTATAAGTGCGTCATGCAGTTTCATCTACGGACAGTGATGATTAACAAACTTTTATTGTGTGTTTGTAGTGATAGGAATGGAATAGTAATGAACGTTATGCGTACGTTTCTTACGACTACGTAAATTAGGAAGAAACTAAAAAGTCTCACAAGGAAACATTACTTCTTACCAGCCGATCACACAAACGCGAAAACTACTTTTATGTTAATAATAATAATAAAAAATTTAATTTCAAAACAGCAGTTACAAAGTACTTCTGACCACGTGGAGGACAATAAATAATTTACTATCCAGAAGCAAGCAAGGGACCGTCTCATCAATTCCGACCACGGGCCCTACGGTAGAGACGGATTTAATATTTCATCACACTCCTGGCAATAAAAAATAGTTCGACACATGTTATACTATTACGAGAATACTAATAAATTTGTATTTAATAAAACACAAAAATGATATTTCAGAAGAACGTATTAATAATCAAACTATAGAGTATTGGGAAAGTGTAGTACGGGGAGAGATGATTAACCCCATCGTGTGCGAAACCGTCCACATCCTGTGGAAAATCCCGTGTGTGTGTGACCTTTCTTTCGTTGCGACGCGAGAGAGTGTGTGGACGACGTGGCAATGCCTTCTTCCCGTTATCTCCTTCTTCGTCCCACCTCTTCTCTTCTTCCATCCCAGTGGCAGAGACCATCGTGGAGGATGAGGTGGAGGAGGAGGAGGAGGA
>NNCF01125799.1:462437-473328 GCA_002313205.1 Laupala kohalensis | reverse complement strand
CCCCCCCCCGCAACTGCTTTTTTGACAATAAAGTTTTATTTAAGCATTCAGCTCTATGAAGGAATCCTGCCTCTGTGATCTGAAGGTTGTCGGGATAATTTGTGTAAGGAGTCAGTGGCGTTGCGCTGCAGGCGCGTGCAGGCGCGTGCACACGCGTTCCGTCTCTCGTCTCTTCTCCGCACGTACGTACGTTCCACACGCACTTTGGGGCCGAGAGCTGAAAGGTACGTTCTTCACAGTTCAGAGACTGTACCGGATGCACGGTTCTTTGATGTACGGGATGCTGATCCTCAGAAGCAGATGATTAACACACGGAAAATCCATTTAACGAATGTAGAAATTACAACAACTACAAAGGGGAGTGCGCACCAGGTTTATTTAGTTTCAGAATCAAACGTTTTAAGAGAGTGTCTGAGGTATGGATCGTGAAGCGACTCTAACTACCTCAATGCAATCTCATAATGTTAAAAGTAGTATGTCTTCCAGGATAGATGGCCGAGCTCCAATGTGCTCATTACGTAGCCTGAGAGAATAATTACTTTTACAATCAACGTGTAGGTGTGTATGTAGGCGTGTCAGAGTGTAAGAATGAGTTAAGGGTGAGATATTGTAGAATTTCGGTAACACATTACAATACGAAATACTGGGAGAAAAGAATCTGACAGGTAAGCATTAGCACAAAATAAGCTTTTTCCTAAGAATTAGTAAAACATCTTTTTATTCCAAAACTCAGCAAGAAGTGGGTCAGCGAACTTAAAAATCACGAAGTCTTTGGAAGAAGAATTTAATTAAACCGTCTACGAGTTCAATTATTAATAACGTGTATCACAGAAAAATAAATACTATACATTAAAGAAGAAAAAATTAAATTTAAGAACATGAAATTTAAAGAATAGATATAATTCCCATTACATTTTAATAATTGTGTAAATTTAAAATCTGATCACATCAACATGTGTTCTTCAACACGTAAATTTGATATTTATAACGATAACAATGATTTGTTGAAATCTTTCACCATAGAAGTCAATGTAAGTTTAAATAATTCGTCTTTTTACGATTTGAACAAATGTAATCCGTACTTTCGTAAAACTATTCGAAGTAGTTTTTGTTGTTGTTTTTGAGGAGTGAGTTCGCATTCGCAGTGGCAATAAATCCCTCTACGCGAACCGCTCTTCGCACGTTAGCAGCATGCATATCTTCCCAGAGACAGAACATGTTTTCGGATACACTTCTTGCATTCACTTCCACAAGTTGCAAAGTGGCGGCATTACTTTTGCCTTCTCACCTAACAAATGTTTACGATTTTACAGTTGCAGCTCTTAAACGACGCAGAGATCTACACGGAGCGGTTTAGAAGGTAATGTAGAGACATAATTGGGAGGTGATGATTTTTTCCTCGAGATAAAACGAACAGACAGGTGTCTAGCATATTTACAGAAAATTTGAGTACATATTCGCAAAAAATTAAATCATCATTTCAAAGTCACATCAATCAGCGTGAGGACTCAAACGTAAATAAGCATGCTATAACATCCCATATTCAATAAGCATAAACTTAGTCATAAAAAAAACAGTTGAAACATGGTTTAAAGAGAACACATAGTTTCAAAAATTATAACTTAGAGTAATAAGACACAAGAACCACGTTTTAAGTAATTTATTTGGACCTTGTGGGGTTCGTATGAATTTATCTGTTACGTATACATCCCGAAGAATCCAAAAACCAACAACTCCTCACCCTGACTTCAGAATCAACTCAACATTTCAGAAAATTTAACCGACAGTAATTTCTTAATTAAATTTAGCGGAGTCCTTTAAAATAAAAATTGCCTAACAATAAAATTATTTTTTACATCTTAAATACAATAATAAAAAATTAATATAATTTATGACTATGGTCCGAGAAATCTGATTCAATTCTTTAGTTTATAAATATAATCGACGAATTCAATATTCACCGTCCTAATGTCACACACTCTTCGCCAAAAAGGGCCACATCATTCGGGTATCGTTCTATGTAGCCCCCTCCCCTAAGACATAAAAGATAATTATAAATTGAATCTCTTCCAATCTACGGTTAAAAGCTACCTTCTGCACCATCGTATCTGTGCATTCTTTCTGCAGCCGCATCCTGACGGGAATTTCCTCCGGCTTTCCTTCGGGTGGAAGCAAATTTTATGTACAGGCTCCAGCCTCTTGCATAGTGGCGGCGTTGGCTATTGTAACAATCAATCTTGAACTTAGAGTTATTTTAATAGTTACTAATCATAAACAATATTTTCCCAATCTATATTTTGATGATAATACGTAGTTCTGAATTATTTTTTTTATTAAATACAAATTAAAACGTATAAAACTATAATTCATTTTCTATTTTGATATCCAATAAATTTTTTATTTTTATTCCTTTTATAGACGTATCTACTGCATTTGGGTTCATTTGTTTGATAATACTACTGTTTTTTGTTACTATCTTCATTTGCAAATCGAGTCGATTGATTCACAAACCAGCTTAATCACTAATCGAAAAAAAGTAATAAAATAAAATACACCAAAAAATGTTTCATGCACAATACACAATTAACTTCGGCAATCTTTTTATATTTTTAGTGGCAAAAAAGTGATGCTGTTGGATTAGAATCCAGACAAATCAATTAATAAACAGTAATATGAAAACGGAGATTTTTGAGTTATGCGCTGAATTGGACAAGTTCCATCTGCAACTGCGTCTCAATCACGTCTCCTCGCGGTTCCTTCCCCGCCTCGCATTCCTTGAGCAGAAGGAAAAACCCGCAAGCACGCACTACGCTCTCCGAATACCGCCGCCATCTCATCCAACCTCATTCCGCTTTTCTTATACACGTCTCTCCTATTTTTTCATACATTCCTATTCGAGGAGTTATGTAACTTTTTCTCAAATTATACTTTTATACAAATGTCCGACTTTATCTTCCTATCCCGATCTTCTTACTGATCTTTGATCTACGATAATTTTTCAGTTCCTACGCTTCGCAGTTTCCTAGTCCAATATTTTTAATTCGTGCTAAGTGTCCTCGTATTCAAGATTTGAGGCGAACCAGAAGGGAGTATGTCTCTTAATTATTTGACCAGATTTTTAAAACATAATGTCTGAAATTTAATAATTTTCATGCTATTAATTACATTGTAACACATTTTAAAATATATTTTACATATCTATTGTTTTTTTAAATAATTTTAGGCTTCTTGAGTCATGTAGACTTGGCAGGTATTAAACGGTCATATTTTTTATGCCATATGACTATTATCAAAGATATGACATAGGTTCTCTCAACGAGAAAATATGTCATAGGTATATGAACATAGCTTAAATATTATCAAGGATTGTTCATACGTTTCATCTAAGTTCTTTGATAATACTGATATGATATATACATATGATCGTGTAAAACAGTCCTTGGCCACTCTTCGGAGAAAAAAAACATGGAGATTCTGTCTCCACTTTCCATATCCTTTTGCACCCCATACGTTATCTCTCCCGCTCTTACGGAATACGATGACGCGCGAGCAGAACACGCGGAGGGTAGAGCCGTGCGGGAGGGGGTAGCTCCAGTCAATACGGTATCTCCGCGTCGCCCGGGGCTTGAGAACGCGGTGATCGCGAGCGAGAGACCGCTAGCCACCTAACGGACTCCTCGTCGCCTCGCTCGGGTAACACTACGACGCCGCGCGTGGACAGGAGAACGAACATGCGGGCCTGCAACCCACCAGGGGACCCATCGGAATGCGACAGCTTCGGTTTACAAGTTGACGCTTTTACTCAGCTCAGTGTAAGGTAATACAATAATTATAATAATAGAGAGAGAACCGGATATCATCATCAGAGAAAGAACATGTAAAATGATTGATGTTAGTATACCATGTGATGAAAATCTTGTCTCAAAAGTGGCTACGAAAAAGCTGAATTATAAGAACTTGGCTCTAGAAGTTAGTCGAATGTGCGGAGTTGAGACAGAAGTTATCCCCATCATAGGTGGAGTAGGTTCTGTCTCGGGAGGGGGTTGGAAAAAGAACGTGAAAAACTCCCCTGTAAGATTAAAGATTGGTAACAACAAGAAATTGCCCTGCGACGTACCGCCCATATCCTGCGCAAAGTGTTGTGGGGATCCACAATGGAGGACTTGTTCCTGAGGAAGCTGGTTGCAACCTGGAACAATGTTGTACTCCCCGAAGAATGTCAGCTATCTTTGAGAAATTAGAACAAATAATAATAATACCACCTTCCTCATAGACATTGCAGTGCCAAACGCAAATTACCTACAAAAGACAATATCTGAGAAAATGTCAATGAACACCTCTCTGTCTCAGGAAGTTCATAGAATTTGGAAGATGAAACTAGTCCATATAGTCCCAATAGTAATCTCTGCATCAGGAGTAATTCCAAAAACAATACATTCCAGTTTAAAAACATTAAATTTCCCCAAGCACACTTACATATCCCTTCAGAAAGCCATCATTATTGCGTCATCCCATATAGTTAGAAACTTTTTATCGCTCGAAAATAGAAAGGGAAATGGCCACTTGGCACGTCCCATTTTATCAATCAGCGTTTGCTGAGAAAACAAATTTCAACTACAAAATAATAATAATAATAAAGTCTTTATTTAGGCGAGACTCAGACCTTAATGTCTGCTGTTCCGTGTAACCATTTCAGATAATTTTAAAATACAAGATGAGGATTGGGAGGATCATATTTACATTTAACTGTATTGGAGCTATCGTTTGATTTCTGCGCATAAAACATAGAACGTGTGGTGTGTGCTACACCCCAAGTCATTTGTTCGACGCTGTCAAGTAGTAGCATACCCTGTTCCAAACACGCATCGTGTTAAGGAATACGTAAATTAATTGAATTTGGGGTTGTGTTTACAAAGAAAATCAGCTATTATTCATTTTACTGGTATTTAAAAAATTTACGTACTTCACTTCAATTCTGCATCTTTAGATTGGTTTTGAAGGCCCATTTGAAGGCTGCTTATAGGATGAGGTCCGGAGAGGGTCACACCCCACGCCCCCGTCTTGGACCGCTATGCTGTCATGCGAACGACCGCAGGAGTTCGACTTCACAGAAGAAGTGACCGACCGCCGCTGGAGCGATTTGAATACATTTGTTGGGCGCTACGCGGTTGCGTCCAACCGCACCGAACGATGCGGTCAAGTATCCATAATTCAGGCGGAAGCTCTCAAAGTATGTACTACATCAACTGGACGCAAATTTAAAAAAATATACATATATATTTTTGGGGTGCAAAGATCCTCCATAAACAAAATATTACAAAAACACAATAATGATGAGGGTATTTCTTCATAAAAATATTGATAAGCAAAATTAGTGTTTCACAGTACGTGACAAAAGAAGATGAGTACGAATGGAATTATACTTTTTAAAACAGAAATTCAATAACGAGTCATGATTATATAAATTGTCTAGAAACTTAAGCGTAGTTTCAAACATAAATTTTCAGTTATATCATTGATCTATAAAAATTATGTCACATCCATTAAGCATTACGCTAGATACATACTCTTTTAAAATGTGAAATAATTAAAATTTACGTTATTTAGAACACAATGCGTTTTCGAACGGGGGTATTTTTATAATCTGTAAAGGATTTAGAATGAATTCGTGGTAAGCATTAGCTTGAAAGGGGAGAAAAACTGAGATCCATAGATAATAGAAGAATTCATAGGTTTCAACTGAAGGTCACGAATAGGTGTAGAGAAAAGATATTACGAACTGTGTTGTAAGCTCTGCATTCGTTTCACTGTTAGACGGTACAAAGAAAACGCGAAACGCATTCAAGTTACATTTTAAAATGTCAGAGTTAGTGCAATCATAAATTACGGTAGTGTTATGATTGATGTACAGTCTCGAGTGCCATTGTTAATACGAAACGAGGTTGAAATGCTCAGACCTTAAATGACTTTAAAATGCAGTAACCTTCCATACATAAAAATATAATAGAATCAATCATAAAATACATCGTATAAGAAATAGAATATTCAAATAGTATTTACCAACTTTTCCTTCGTTCATTACGGCTCAGAACACAATTATGTTTTTTCTCTTTCCAATGATAAGACTGCGAAATATTTTATAGACGATTAGTGAAGGTCTCTATTCGACACTTGAGTCTTTTAAAAGATTAAGTGAAAATGAAATTGATCGACGAGTTAAAGCGAAAGTAATTTCTGTGTGTTGGTCCCACCCTTAAATCTTCCCTTAAAGTGAAACCATGTTCGACTGATGCAATGAAATGTATGACTGTAATGGATATTCCATATTAAGTTTACACACAGAATAACATGGAATAACGAATTTAACCAAATATTTTTTAATATTGTTTATTACAAATATCCAGCAATAAGAGTGTATCAAAAACTTTCGTGTTTAAATTTCTTCACAATTTCAATTTTAACTGCAACAAAGACTCAATTAGTATATCGTTCTATATAAATTCCTCCCAAAAAATATAAAAGACATTATTAAGTTGAATCTCTTCAAATCCGGGGTTAATAGCTACCTACTGCACCAGTGCTTCTACAATGTAAAAGAATTTATCGATTTTAATAAAAGTTAAATTCGTCTTGTACTTTATCACGCCTTTGCTTTTAAACTAATATAACATTTTCAAAACCATTTTATGGCATGTTTGTGTTGTGTCTTAATATTCATGTAAGTTTAGTTTTTATGTACTCAACCTCGCCAGGATTGTGAACATCAACTCTGTAGTCCCCTCCTAGTCCAGTTCTTTTTCCACGGTTCTCTTTCGGGTACAGGCGGATTTTTTATACAGACTCGCTAGGCTCTTGTCTAGGGGCGGCAACTATTGGAATAATAAATATCGAATAGTAACGATTTATAAACAATTATTTCCGAATAATTTATAGTTCGATAATAATACGTACGTTTTTGTGTTTTAGGAAATACAAAATTGTTGGTGTTATGTTAATATTACAAAGCGTTCCGAACTATTTTTATAGTTAGTAGTTAGCTGAAATGTTAAATCCGTCTCTGCTTTAGGGCCCTTGATCAGAATTGGTGGAACGGTCCCTTGGTTGCTTCCGGCGAGTAAATTAGTTTATTGTCCTCCACGTGGTCATACGCAGATGATAACTGCTTTTTCCACAATAAATTTATTTATTTACTCACGATATTTTATNGGTGGTTCATCGGAATCAATATGTTCCTCAACTACTTGCTCCCACTGTCCACCAGACGAACCGAAATGCAAATCGGTCGATCGTTTACACGCGAGAAGAATTATTCGTTGATGTTTATATCCACTGATTCATGAAACACTAAACCGTGGCACATTTCCCACTCAGCGTCCAACACCACAAAGCTGCTCTATGAATTTTTTTGCTTTAGTGTTAATCGTTCACAGTGCTTCTCATGCTTGTTTCAATGTTACTTGTGTCGTACGCAGTATACACGCCACAGTATTCAGTGTGCGCACATCAGTTCCGGATCTACAAATACCCACTTACACAAGATATGTGGTTTATTAGCATAGTAACAGTAATATCGTTTCGTACGGTTGAATCCATTGGCAACGGTTGTCACAAGTAACGTTCGTAAATGGAACGCGGGCTACATACGTACGATTTGCCGCCACTGCAACTACTCGTATGATCACCACTGTCATTGCAGACGCTGGAACCAAGCGGTTTCCTCGAAGCTCAGCTTCGCAATATGGATTAGAATATACTAAACTGGCACTCCCAATATTATTTTGGCGATTACTCACATATGCGCAGTTCGTATTGATATCATTTGCATTTAACATGGAAGAAGAAGAAACTAGACCATGCTCGACGGACAGATATTACGGCAAGAGGAGAAAAGACATAAGGAAAGTATTTAATTGGATTTTGGCAAACAAGATGGACAGCAATGAAAGAAGGTAGAGACCTATATAAAATCATTACGGTAATGGAGATTAATTACAAAACTCATTTTTGGGAATGTGGATATTTCATTGGCTCCATGGTCACAATCAAGAGATAACTGCGATAAGAATATTTCTTTTGTTCCTCCATTATAAAGTCTGTATTAGAAGACATCACAAATCTCTAGATCATTTACGATGAACATATTTTTAAGAAGTATTTTAACTAGAGAGGCTACATGAAGATCTCGTACAGCCAGTATGCCTCGAGAAATCCCCAGTTCATCTGGATACATTTGCATCACAGTGGGTAGTAAGAGATGCATGGTCTACAGAAGCTTATCTCCGAGACGCAGCTAAGCACAGCACAGGCGTTCGATTGGCTTCTAGCAGGCACGTCTGACACAAGCACTTGACGCAGGTTTAAGCACATGCATGAGTGGTACGAAGTTTGCCAAGAACAACTGTAGCACTGTTTTGCCAAGTGCTTTAGAAAGCACGGCTGTAAAATCGCGTAGAAAATCCGTATTACGTCATCCATAATTGTTCCCGGACTCGAAGTGAAAGGGAATTGTGTTTAAGATAAAGGCTATTTTACGCGGAATGAGATTCATGTCGAGTGATACATCGAAATAGACCATGAACGAGTTTGTGACTCAACTACTTGATCTATCTTGAAGCCGCAATAGACGTTCTTCTCTAATCAAATTCGTCTTAGTACTAATGTAGTAAAAGTTTTCAATACCGAAATGTAACGCTTTTGAGAAAATGATTCAGAGAAGAATTACGGCAAGTATTATTTAAATAAATAAATTTATAGTAAAAAAAGCAGTACAAACTACTTATGACCACGTGGAGGACAATAAACTAATTTACTCTCCGGAAGCAAGCAAGGGACCGTCCCATCAATTCTGAACAAGGGTCCTAAGGCACAGGTGGATTGAAAATTTCAACACAACACTCCTAAGATAAAAATAAAACTAGTTCCGTGCTATAATAACAGTACCGACAAAATTTGTATTTAATAAAAGAGAAAAAAGTTATTTCAAAAGTACGTATTATCATCAAACTATAGATTATTCGGGAAATATTGTTTACAAATCGTATTAAATAACGCAAAATTCGAGAAATATTGTTGCAATAGATCGTCGCCTCTAATTTTAGCTACTCCTTTTAATAAAGGTGATAAACGTTAAACCCAATGGAATAGTACATTATTCTAATAAACTGCGGCGAAATTTCAACGCAAAGGTGAAGACACAGTCTTCAGGATTCCAAGGAGATCTATGAGGGAAAATGTTAAATCCCATACTGCGACATTTTTTAAAGTCAGTGTGTTTTCTCGGCCAGTACGCGACTTCGACTTCGTATCTCCAGCGAGAACCATCTCGAACATTCCACGGCGAAAAAAAACAAGAACTCGCGTCGGCGAGACATGTTTCATGCATAGGACTTGAGAAACGCGGACGACGCGGAGTATAGAACGCTGTTGCTAGGTCTGTAGTTCTTATGCAAAACATCACCACAGTTCCCAGACAGAAGCTACTCCGAAGTTTTCAGTGCTCAGAATAGTATATAAATCGAATTCCATGTTTTGTAGACGCTTCAATTGATTTTATCAGATGTTTTTATCTGCGTTATGAAATATTAGAAAGTCAGACTGAACAATTACAATCCTGTCCAGTGGACCGAATCGCATCGAGAAAACGACAAATTCATTCCTCGTTCATATATAACACTTAAGATTTCCGAAACCAAAAGAAACGAACTCCAAAACTCCATGATGTACACGGAGAAACCAAACTTAATCTATTTGGAGAGAAATGATTTGAAAAGAGACGTTCCAGAAGTAACTTTTTGCCACATAACCTCTGCAAACTCTTGGGAAAGAATAACATGATTCGTCTTAAATTTTTTAAGTTCATATTACGTCTTGAAGCGGCATCACTGAAAAAAGGCGCACCACGAGAGAGAAAATTCAAGACAATGTCCAACTCACGGTCCGCGAATTTTTTTTTCGGCCCGCGAGTTATAGTTAATTTTACATAAAAGTTTTCATCAAACATTGGAGGACACCACTTTGAGTTCTAAATCTCTGCTGTCAGAACTACAATTTTGTGTGGCGTGTACGTTGAAAGAAAATAGAAAATTACGTTCGGTGCCACCCAGTTTTCACATTACAATGTGAAATCATTTTATTGTAATACAGAATATAATAAATACTCTTTAAAAATGAACTATATTATTTATTTTTTCCCGACAGACAGTGCCTCGTTTATGGATAGGATAGTTGTAGAATCGTTTTAATATTAAAAAATACGTGTTATGGGTTCCAAAGAAAATTTCACTTAATTGCTTACATTGTCAACATCTGAATGAGAAGACGGCATGTGACGCAAAATGAAAGATTAACATCTGGTATTGCCTCTCTCTAATGCCTACTTCGAACAAACAAACCTATAAACCCTCAGAGCTCGTAAAGGGAGAAGTCTAAATGATGTAGACATGAGTGACAATGCAAAGTCGCCATGATGCTGAAATAGTTCGTAATTTTCATCCCATGGAAACTAGGACACCCATATTTTATGTTGCGCAGTCGTAATATAAATGATCTAACAAAGTATTTTTTCCTTTTAACTATGGAGATATTTAAAGGATAGTGTAAGTAACAATCATCAACTGTAAAATTATTTCAAACTCCTCTTTGAAAAGAAAAGGGACTGTACAAATTCCGAAGAGTTCTTCAAAAAATTAATCGAGTAAATAAATTTATTGTCCAAAAATCAGTTATAAACTGCTGATGACCACGTGGAGGACAATAAACTAATTTACTCTCCGGAAGCTAACAAGGGACCATCCCGTCAATTCCGATCAACGGCCCTAAGGTAGGCTAAGGATTTAACATTTCAGCACTTTACTCCTAATATACGAATAAATATTTAATAAAATACAAAAAA
>NNCF01125799.1:418377-462173 GCA_002313205.1 Laupala kohalensis | reverse complement strand
TATATATATATATATAAAATAAATGTTGAATTTTCTGGAAGTATGAATACAATAGCATTATAATCAGTTTTCTGATCGTTAATATCGTAGATCGGGATGGTATTTGTCATCATGACAAAATGTAAAAATATATTCTTACGTTCAAGCAATGTATTAACTAAAACGAACTTTATCTTCCTGGAGGGCTTAGTATCGTTATAAATAAAAATTAAATTCTGTTCGTCGGTAAGTGCATCACTTGAGAACAGTTGGACCGATTTGGCTAATAATTTTTTTTTAATATTCATAATAGTCTGAATAAAGTTTATAGAAAGAAAATCGGAAAAGTTGCCCGAAAAATTGGAAAATTCGGGAAAAACTGAAAGTGCTTTTTTCTAGGGGATTTTTGTATGAATTCAGGATCTTAACTCACGATTCGAAATATGGATATGAGTAATGCTTTTTTTGTTTTGTTCGTTATGGTTCTGGAAAAGTTTTCAGGAAAAAATTCGTGTCAATTATTAGAAAGTCGGAAAATTCGGACAAACTGCAAAAATCGTAATTTCCTCTCGGTATACTTCTGAATGGACTCCTCCTCAAATTGAATATCCATGGCTACAATCGGTAATAGATACAATGATCACTCAGAAATATGTTTTTTCTCTCATTTATTACTCTAGTTATATATTTAAAATAGTTTTTCACAAATTTATAAAACGACCACAAACAAAGTTATTGAAATTTGGCCAGGACAACGTCTGTCGGGTCAACTAGTTATCAATGCGTTTCCGTTTCTTGTCACCAGCGATTTTCGAACGAACTCATCCAAAGAGAGCACCGACGATGAGTCTGGGATGCGAGAATAAAAGTCCGGATAGAGCGAGCGAGCGACCGACTCCGCAGAAGAGAATGAGTCGAGCACAGACGCGGGTGGACACGAGCAGGGTAAAGCAGTTCCGGGAGACCAAGGGTCTAAAAATACGCGACCCGTTCGCCACTTCCGTCCGACCGACCGCTCGGCCGGCCATCCGTCAGTCCACTTGCAATGCAAAACATGCAACTCCTCCCCCACCGCACGAACGGAGGAGACCTTCGAAAAAATTCAATCGTTTTCTCTATTCTTAACTGGAGGGAAAATAAACACGAAGGGCGATAAAGCGCTGCGAACACGCTGTGGAGGAGACGGATAAAATTGAAATTGATAAATGGCGCACTTTGTAAAAGTGTTACCATATTAATATTTGTTATTCGTTATAAATGTTATTGTCATTAATAACGTCAGATTAATAAAATTAATAATACCATATTAATAAAACTAATTATTCAATATTAATAACTTTAATAAATAATTGTTATTGTTGTTAATAATACCCAAGTTGTTAATTATTTATTTGATACATTTTATTTAAAGGTAATATATATAAAATTTGTGTTGTAAAACAATGCATTTAAAAGAAAAATGCTCCCAGGCTAGCCCCTTTCTAGATTATGGTCTACATCCCCGCCACTGAGTATACGCCAATAATAAGTATCACCCAGTAACTAATAATTTATCTCACCAACAATGTCCAGTGGCGGATCCAGTGGGGAAGCACACGTGCCCTTCCCAAAAAAGGGGATAGAAATAGAAAAGGAAGATTTTTACTTTCAAAAATCATACGCCTATTCAAAGCAACAAGACAAATTAATAAACACTACGTCAAATGACGAGTTCAGTGGTCAAACATATGACTGACTTTGCGAGATTCCGAGCCGCTTATCTAAGAGAAAATTACTTCGATAAAATTTACAACAGAAAGATAATTGAAAAAGTGTAAATCATAAAAAAAACTAACTAAATAAATTGGAATAATTGTACTTTTTATTAGAACAATTAAGTTAATGACGGGAATGTTTTATTGGTATCGTTATAAAATGTGTGATAATAATATTGTACGATATATGAATGGTAGGAAAACTTTTTCTCCATGGGGTCCTTCCAAAATCAAATCCTCAATCCGCCCCTGACAATGTCTCACAAAAATTGCTTCCAAACACTTTCTTAAAGTCTATCATAAGCGTAAAGTTTCTTAGACTGTTATGCAAGATCCCAAACGACAAGTTGGCAAACATACAATTTTCACTGCTAACATCATGGAACCAATTTTCTAACATCAGGTATGTTAACATCATGGAAGATTATACGGAACCAATTTCCAATACATGTTAAGTTTTCCTAACCTTAAAATGTCGAATAGCAGGACTCTTACAAAGCATTCAACTACAAATGAACATCTGGGACATTGACTGGCAGACACAAGAGACTTAAGAGGGAGTTGTGAAAATTTCTGGAACTAAGACGTGATATGAAATATTAAAATGTCAAGGTCTCGAAAAACAAAACGTGCGTATTAAACATCTGCTACTGCAACGTTTTCGAGGTTTTTCTTTGATATAACCCCCCAAAATTGTGTGATTTGAACATTATGTAGAAGTTAGTCCTACAAATCTCAAATTAACGCGCCCCGTCCATTAATCTTCATCAGAACTATTTGTGTGATGAACATGGAACAGAACTGAAATAGAAAAACGGAAGTGTATGTTTACTCTAAATTCCAGAGCTTTAACTAAATGTAATATTTAAATTCTACGAGATTTTAAAGTAAGTTAGCTAAATGACTCACAGAAGGTAGTTCGTAGCAGAAAAGCGTGATAAATACACAAATAACAAGGAATTTAAATGTCGTGGTTCAAGCAATTAGAAAGGCAAATACAAACATTTGAATTAGATCAAAAGTCTGGATCCTCGTAACTCATAATTGTACATAGTTTCCTTCCTTCGTCAATTGTAATAATTTGTGGTCAGTTGTGTATCTGCATCTAACGAGACCCGAAATGCAAACCACAAACTTGTTACGTATTAAAGTATTTTAAAAAAATGATATTCGAGTTATACTTCAATAATAATAAACTCAGCTATATTTATTTTAATACCGTAAAAATTATTTTAACTCACAGCTTCCGAGTACCTACTCGTGGAGAAGTGTTTGCAACGTCAACAGCCACGTGAAAATTGCGACGGACCGGGACTGGAACTCGGGACCTTCTCCTCTGGCCGCAGGTGTGCTATCCATTGCACCACCCGCCTCGACTAACAATTCCGTACGCAACTCCCACTGGCATATTTTAAGTTACAATTGACGGAGAGCCATTCGGAGGATCCCCCCATTCACAGGTCCAAGGTGGGCAACCCCTTCGGTGCCCACCATGGTACGCAATCGTTTGTGTTAGAGCTGTACGGGGACCGTCCCATGAGGGAGTCCTCTTTCCATTTTGTGCGTCGAGCTACGCGAGGATAGCACTTTTAAAGTGGAATTTCAAAATTATGACATCAGTACATTTTGGCGCAAAGGAAGTGCTGATTGTCTTATAATAGCTGACAGAGCTTTAAGAATGATATAACTTTTGGCTACCATTTATAGATGTCAGAGTGGTTTCTCAACTTTAGTAACAGTAAGAATAGAGGCCAGAAACCGTCTCAATGTGGAACATGACTTGAGATGCGCGTTAAATGAAACTAAATCTAAAACAAAAAAAACTTGCGAATGCAGAACAATTCTAACATTCACATTAGTTGTCATTAATTAATTAAGAAATTTCGTATATATTTGTGCAATTTTATAATTAATAAAGGCTATTTGTATGCATGTGTTGTTTTCATCGATAACATTTTAAAGTGGGGAGATAAAATCAGTTTCCCTGATAGGTTATAGGGGTAGCAAGACTGATAAGGGTATTAACACCGCTGCTCTATTCACATGTCATAGAGCGTCTCCCGCGATACAGGGATGTGTGTCATTTATCATTTCATAGTCATCGGGCACCAGTGTTGTGCATTGCTTCAGCTTAAAACACTCCCCAGGGCAGTGAAAAGTCATGACCTGTAGGTGAGCGTCCAGTGAAAATACCGCAGACTGACATCTTTGCAATCCAATAGTTTCTCAGGTTCTGTACCGACTGTTTTTGATAATGCGCGTAATACTGATTGACCAGCCATTTTTGGAGGTCTGCTCAGGGACTTTCTCTCGTGGGGTGGACCCCTTTTCGGTAGAGTTCCATTTCCGAAATGTTTGAACTTCTGATTCTGGATGTATTTGACCAAGAAAACACTGTTAACATCCAATCACTCGTCAGCTCGATAGAGAACCGCATTTGAAAAAACGATGAACCACGTGTGTGTGTTTCCATCGGAGCTTCGCTTGTGGAGAGACGAGACGAAGACAGACCACCAAGAAGTGGAGCCGCGGATCGGCCACCCATGAAGCACTTCGGCTTCCCGTCCATCTAGTAGACGTTATCACGCCCGTTCAGGCCTCGAGTAGAGTGTTTCTTCTTGCGTTCGTACATTCTACAATCCTCGTCTAGCAAGAGATGGCTTCGCATCACCAGAAGAATGACTTGTACTTACGTCATACGCATTTACTTCTTCCAATCCGCGGTTAAAAGCTACCCCCTGCACCAGTGCTTCTACAATGTAAAAGAATTTATTCATTTGAATAAAAGTTAAATCCGTCTTGTACTTTATCATACCATTGCTGTAGTACTTTTTAAATAACTTATAACAATTTTAAAAACTATTTTCTTGCACGATTGTGTTGTGTCTTATGATTCATGTGTACTCAACTTTGGCACGGTAGTGTGCATTAATTCTGTAGCCCCATCCTGGCCCGGGTGTTCTATTAGTAATATAACACATAGTAGTACAATAACTTTTTATCTTATCTAGAAGTTAGCTGGAATTTGTCAATCCGCCTCTGCCTTAGGACCCTAGATCGGAATTGATGGGATGGTCCCTTGCTTGCTTCCGGAGAGTAAATTAGTTAATTATTCCACGTGGTCATACGCAGTTTGTAACTGCTTTTCTGACAGTAAATTTATCATCATCATCGCATTCAACTTCTGATACATCAAAGTGTTTAAAAATGGAAAATAGAAGTCTATCGTACTCGCAGTTAAAGACAAGTTACGAGATATAACCAATGGAGCGAAAGTGCGGTGTTGCGTCTGTCTGCTGCAGTTCCAAGGTTTCGAATATCAAATACTTAATTAATGTTAATTAATGTCTCCTCAGCTTGCATTGAACTTGCGAATTGTAAGCCTATACATTTTTAGTAGACGCGGGCGCCTGACAGCAACTGGAAGAACAATGGGAGATGATTACTTTCCTTCTTCTTATGAATGATGATTTGAGAGACTTGTTTGTGACTGAATAAATCGGAAAAATAACAAGATGGCTTCTTAAATTGAGTAAAACAGTACATTTTTGTCCCTTTTTTACTGTATTATAGCACCTTTTCATATGAAATTTGCACCTAAAAATCGTAAACCTGTACATCATCGAGTTCTGTTTACTTCGATACACGGACTGCCTTAAATAAATTTCCTCACCGTTTGGATCTACTAACGATGTCGACCTGAGAGGAGGACATAATATATGGGGTACTCCCATTTGGCATACGGAACAATCTCGTCCCCTCGAGGAGGGGTAGCAATCGAGCAGGGAGTGGCGAGTGGGGAGGAGGAGGTGGAGGGGGGCGGAATACGCACGTGGCCGAGAACGGCAACGCAGCTGCTCCGTCCTGCCCAGCGGACGCCCTTGACCGCCTAGGAATGTTTTCCCTACGCAACAACGCATTCGTCCATTGCGCGCCGGCCTCCGCCCTGCCCTGTCCCGCCCCGTCCCGACTTCCAGATCCCTCCCCCACCCCCCAGGGGATAATGTTGTCACCCTCCTTCCGGAAGCAAAAGCTTTGGGGAGAACAAGTTCATATTTTCACAGGTGGCGCTGGGGTAATCCTCTCGCGGTTCAATACATGCAGCAAATCTTCCCCCAGATGCCAACGCCTCTACCAATGGAAGACGTAAATATGAATAATATTCTTCTACAATTAGAACTACCCGAGATTTGAAAAGAAAAAAATCATTACTGGACATTCAAAACTTTAAAACAATCACTGACATTAAAAAAATATTTATTTCGATTGTTTCATAAACATACAAAAATTACATCAACAAAGAAAAATTGGTACTGTGAATTGACATATTTTGCCCTAAATAAGGTATTAAAGCACCTGTCAACAGGTCCGGATTTTTAAGTTCATTTTTGCCGTGTTGTAGAAATTGTTATACAAATCTGGAAACTATGTATTTAGAATATTATATATCTTCATGCTACTAAATTCTCACTCTGTAAAATACACACAGTTTGCAGTATTGTAAACTAATATGTATGTAATTACGTAATATTTTAAAAACCACACAGAAGGTAAATACCCTTTATCATATTAATAATAATAATTATTATTATTTTGGCGAGTCTCAGACCTTAAAATCTGCTCTTCCGTCTAACCATTTTAAAACATTTACATTTCAAATAGAAGATGAAAATTGGGAGGATCGTATTTACATTTAAATTTAAATGTACACTTTACACAGAAATAAACAAAACTGAAAGATACGATTCTCTGAATTCTTTGGTTTTCATTACACTTCTAGGTTATGTACTTGAAAACAATTTGTATAATTTTGCTTTTAGAATTCGGTTACGTAGATAATATGTCCAGCGAATTGTCAGCCTCATGGAATTGAACTCTGTTGACTGTGAAGCTTACTAATGTGCCTTCCAGTCTTGCGAGAGGAGATTCATATCTGATTAATTTTTATTGTTATTTCTCCTCTCGCAATTCATCACTATTAACCATTTTACTTGTACCGATTTCCACGCCCCAGACACTCCGTGGAATTCAATCATGTTGGTGAAGACATCTATTATTCTCAAGTATACTCATGTCTTTCCACATACATATACCATACTTGGAGAACAGGTTCGGATGTGAGATCCAGATCCAAAGTAAGGAATGGATTTCAACAAAATTTTGGACGAGACGGTCCAGCATATGGATGTGACATCTCAAACTCCCGGCATCCGGATGGGATGTCATAAAAAGCTTCGGAGAATTCGTTTTCTTATAATTTGGATCTCACATACATTTCTAGGGTACTCACGAGATTTTTCAGTACAGGATTGGAGAGCCATTGTCCCAAATACTATCATAGTGTGTATTTTTGGATACGGAGCAAAAACCACGAAACTGGAACCACTACGAATACAGAGAGAGAAATGTCCTGCTCCCTTATAAACATGTCAAATCCGCATTTCATCCTCAACTCATACATCCTTACCCCGTACATGTGAAATAGCGTAGTTCTTAAAAGGAATAGGAACTAATGGTTCAATGAAGTAGACGACTAAATATCGAAGTGATTCCTGCGCTCTTTCTTCAGTGACAAAAATGTTGACAGTTCACGATTAATGGTGTTTAATATTCCCGCATAGCAGAGGTTTGACGCAGAGAATGACGTGTAAACTTCTCCGTGGACGAAACTTCGTTAGGAATGCGAAGAACACGAAGTGGAATCGGCGAAGCTGTTGAGAGGAACTGTCACAATCGCGCTGTCGAAACGATTCGCAACTCAAGGAGCTTCGCAATGGAGAGAACCGAACCACGCAATCATCTAGAAGGAGAAGACAAAGACGCCAAACAACACCGGTTCCGCATATCTCGGCACCCACCGGAACAGCATGGCGCCTTCTGCTTCCGGACTGAGGTCGCAGGGGCCTGCCCCCGGCGGCTTATCTCAGTCTCCGTCAACAGCCGCGGGGGCGGTGCTTGAGGGAAGACGTACAGGGCTACGCTTTCATCCGCTTCCCGCCGCCCCGCCCTGGCGCCGCCGCCGCTGCGTGGGGACAGTTTTACGACGGACGACGCGTCGCTAGCGGGGCGCGGTCGGTCCAAGGGGAGCGGCGTCTGCTGCGAAAGGCGGCGTGTACAGCCTCACACGCGCTCGCGCGCTCACATGAAAAAACGGGAAGCAACAGCGTTCGGCGGTTGTCCCAAGGTCGAAGAATGCTCACGAGGGACAGCAGCTCTGCATGACGCAAGCGCGCGCGCCTCCGGAACACACGACTGCGCCGCCGTCGCTTGCGCCACTCCGCTGCATTTCCGAGCGGAGTGAGGCGGAGGAGGTGAGCCGGCGCTACCGGGATGCGAGCGCAGTCAGCCCTACGTCGGTGCGCCAACGCTCACTCAAACGCCCGGCTCGCGAACGCTAAAAATACCCAGAGGCGCGACTGCCCGTTCGGAAGTTGGCAACAACAGCGACGAACAAGTGCGACGTGGTGGACGGGGGCGGACGAGCACCCGACGCACTCCGCTCCCACGCGTCTTCGTCGTCTGACAGCTCCGACGAGGTACTTACGCGCTATCACGGCGCGGGCGGCGACTAGACGCTTTGCGAGTGGCGCATCGCGAGCGGATGGATCCTCTTCTTCACCTGCGCTCGTGGCGCGCGTTTCGACACGAGCGACGTCTCACTGGCAGCGAGGAAAACACTCGGCGGCAGCGCACGGCACATACACACACTCCGCACTAGTGCACAGCCGCGACCACACTGGCTGCTTACGTGTCTGTCTGTGCTGCGCGCGTGGTGGGGGTCGAGGCTCGCCGACCGGCCGTCGCCACCTCCGCGCTCGTAGCGCGCCACGCCGCGGGGCGAGTCTGCGTTCGCGCCGAACGTCCCCGAAGGCGACCGAAGAGAGCGCAGCGCGAAGGTCACTCACTCGCCCAACGAGTCAATGAACGGCGGCGGCGGCGGTCCAGCGCCTCCAGATGACTCGCCCGCGCTCCCAACCGCCCCTCGCCGTCGCCGACACCCCCGCCCGCGCCACCGTCGCCGGCGCGCGCCAAGGCTCCAGTGACCGCGAGGTGGCAGCAGCTGTGCCGCCACGTCGTCGTCGCCGCCGCCGGGCCTCGAGCCGGGGCCCTCGACGGGTGCCGCTTGCTTCGACGCTGCCCGCAACAAGTGCCCTACCCTCCCACCCCCACACGCATGTGTTGACCCCATTTCCTCCACGGCCACTGTGTGTAGAGCGTGGCTTTTGAATCCAGACGCATCGATTGGGCTGCGGAGGCATGCGAGGGCTCGGGTCGAGTCGTGAAGGGCCTCATTCATTCGCATCTGTGCTAACACGTAACATTCCAAGGGGTAAGAACCCCCCCCCCCCGAGATAGCAATAGTAAAAGATTTTTTTCTCTTTGTTTTTCATTCAGCATGCCCATTGAAAGTATCAAAGACGAACTAATGAAATCTAGGTAAGAAAACTTCCTTTTATAGATTTCCACTCCTACAAGAGACCGAGAGCATAAATTTGCGATATCACTGCATCTTCCTCTCTCCACGCATTTGATAAAAAATATGTATTTTATTTTCGATAACCAACATTGTATTTCAATATTACCTTTCTTTCTCGGATGAAATAACACCCAATTTTTATAATTTCATACATAATATAGTTGTACATGGAACGCCGAAACGTTTAATGAAAAAATCCGAAGTAGTGAATAGACTAGTTAGCACGCAACTTCCAAAGTTAAAATTTAACAAAAAACACAAATGTTTTAAAAAAACGTAATTTTAATGATAACTGCAATTTCAGTTAATACGTTCTTTATGATAATAATAATAATAAATTTAATAATAATGTACAGGAATGTCTTAAATTCCAGTTAATATTTTTTAATTTCCCCGTGGAGGAACCCTCGCATTTCGCTTTATGGACCCCTCCCTCCCAAAATCAAATCCTGGATCCGCCCCTGACTAATTTACGTTGTTTAAAAAGTTTTAAAGATAATGAAAAAAAACAAAATAAAACACACAAAAATCACTCACATTTGGAGAAACCGGTTTGGCTTTCGCGCCTTCGCCAGTCACTTCGATTATCTACGTGTCTACGAAGACGAAAGTCAAACAGATTTCTCCAAATGTGAATGATTTTTATGCGTATCTCATTCTACAATTGTATTATCTTTAAAACTATTTTCAAGATGTCCCCAATTTACATAACAGGAGGGAATACACGATGAAAGTATGTATTCGATATCGTTTCCTTTCCATGTATTTTTAATGAGTGTTTAGAGGACAATCTAATGTATTTGAATATATTGTGCAGAGAGTGATGCAGCAACATGTCAACAAAACAACTTAATATAACCAGTTCAAAAACTGAATTAGAAGTAAATGTAAGTACACGCAAGAAATGGAGAAAAAAAATTAAACTATCGTGTCGAACCCATGGAATAAAATTGTCATAGTTCCATAAATCTTTCAAAGATGCAGTCACATCTACTCCAAAATATGTGTATCTTTCAATAATAGCAGAAAAATGTATCATTTTCTTTTGTAAGAACAGCAGTAAATTTTTATCGAAATATTAAGAGAAAACTTACAGTAGTAATCATAAAGACTTGGAAGGATTTCCCATCAGAGGACATCGAAGATTTTGACATTTTACAACTAAATTACGAGATAAATAATTGTATTCGCGCCCCTACAACAATTTCAAGCAACGGCGGAATCTTTAAACAAACCAATATAATGCATGATAATTGATTATGTATTTAAAGCGATGGTAGTTGGGATGTGAAGTACGCAGTTACTACAAAGAAATAATGAGTTCGGTGAATTGATATAAAATTCGAATTAAACATCTGCATTAAATTTTTTTTTTTAGTGCACGCTGCAGATGAAGAAGTGAGTAAGATCAAATCTATAATCGAATAGCGACCAAGTCTCCAACTGAAAGCGAAGGGATAACTTCACTTTGCCCGTTGTACTGTTTGGAAACAGAGGTCATATGTGGCGCCTTAGGTCACCCGACAGTCGAGGATTGATTCTTCGCCGATGCGACGGGAAGGTCCACTGGCGAGCAGGGGAGACATTGCCAGGAGAACTAACGGAGACGATAAAAATCGCTAACACTTCAATCGGAGTCTTATCTTAAATAATATTAATATCAATAAGGTTAATGATATTTAAAAGTTTCTTCCAAAAAAATAAAAAAATGTTTCAATTAGACCAATTGTTACATTCCCACAAACTGAGTACCTGCTTTTAATCACGTGAATTTTTTGAGATTTGATCATAATGTATTCCACAGATACGTGAAAACCCTTGAGAAAATTTCACCCTTCAAGTGTGCTGATATCGTCAAACAATGTTCACCTAAGAAGACACTAAGAGAGGAATAAATCTTGTTCATTCAATGAGCAAATTACAGTTCTTGCAGAGAAAGAAAGGAATAAAAGAAAGCATGTGTAAGTTGAGGAGCCAATGCCAGTATTGCGTGATTGCCTTCTCTTCCTTTCGTGGGTGTCAGCAGAATCTTACTCCGTACGCTGACACCTACGTCAACCGATTCGTAGAACTTGCAGTAACTGATATGCCAATCTTTGGCTGCAAGAAGTAAGCTCTTTCTACGGTTTACAGTGTCCTTTGCGTGGGTGCCGTGGCATGCCATCTGGAATGGGGGTGGGGGGTGGAGCAACGCTAGCCAATCCCCGCAGTAGACATTTGACAACACCGCGCTTTCCTTCTCTTTACTTTCTTTCGGTGCGAGGATTGTAAGAATTTCTTAGTTTTAAGTTGATGCGAGGGTGGGGTTGTCCCCTTGCCCCCTTCACCCATATCTTAAATTCGCCACGGATGACTTGATCCAACTGTAGAATCAATGACGTATCTAATTATTGCTAACTTCGTTTTAGAAAATTAGATTACTGTACTCAACCTAGACTGTATGCTTGTTAGATGTCTTGGCACGGTCGTGTACATTAATTTTGTGGCCCGGGTTTTTCTCCGGTTTTCCTTCGGGTAGAGGGGGATATTATTTACAGACGCTCGCCCAGGGTCGGCGGTTTATTGTAATAATTAATCTCGAATTTAAGTTAATTTAAATTGTTACGATTTAAAAATAATATATTCCTAACATATAAGAACTTTTTTGTTTTATTAATACATTTGTTTGTATTCTTATCTTAAGAGTGAGCTGAACGCCCTCGTGTCTACAGCGAGAGGAGGAGTGGACAATCTCACATTGCCATTCGAAATAACAGCGGCGCCGTGTGAATTATGAATCGGCGCTGAGGGACCTTTACGGTTTCCTGTGATCATATTTGCCCTCCTCCCACCTCCCGGGATCCACATACATTTTCTAAATTGGTTTTATTTTCTCAATCAGTCAAAGAAGAAAAAATTATTCTTACATGTTTATCAGCTTTTTGTTCAATACTTCATTGCGGCGCGTCGATGTTTAAATTACACATTTTCCCTTCATCACACGAAACATTTTCAAAATTAAACACAATTAAACTAGAGTTTTTTCGGAGGAAAAAGTTCTTTCTTACCCGGTTTTAAACCACATCATGTATGTTTTTTTAAAATATTTATAGTTAGTCTATAATGTTTGAACAACAATAACTAGCAACATTTTAGTTATGGAAAGGAAATTCATTGCTAACTCCTTATTGTTACACCAGTACCAGAATCAAGAATCAGTTGCATTTTTTCACATTTTTATTACTTGTATCCTAACAGTACGATAAGTGAAAGGGGGAAAAAAATCTTAGTTCGGCTATTCTTGATGAGATAAGAAATGGATTTTTCATTATATTCAATCATTTCCTTGGTGTTATCTCCGAAATTAGATTTTTGGCCAAAATGACTATACAATGCAGTCAAATTTTAACTGTATTTATAACTTACATAACATTTTACATAATACTCTAACCGTAAAAATGAATTGGTGTCGAGGTGAAGTAATACTAAATTAGAAAGATTTAAAAATTAGTTTGTCTAAAGAACTTAATCTTAAGAAAAATTAAATAATGTTTAAATCTAAAAATATGTGCCTACATTATCTCGAATTAGCTGTTCTCAAAAGATAAATAAATAAATAAACTTCATTGTCAAAAAAGCAATTGCAAATTGCGTATGACCACGTGGAAAACAATAAACTAATTTACTCTCCGGAAGCAAGCAAGGGACCATCCCATCAATTCCGATCAAGGGTTCTAAGGCAGAAGCCAAGGATTGAACATTTCAACACTTTACTCCTAAAATTAAAAGTAGTTCGGTACGTGTTACAATATTAACCTAATACCAACGAATTTGTATTTAATAAAACACAAAATAGTTATTTTAGAAGTGCGTATTATTATCAAACTATAGATTATTCGGAAAGTATTTTTTATAAATCGTAACTATTAAAATAACTCTGAATTTGATATTAATTATTACGATTGCCTAGAGAGTGTGAACAAAAAATCGGTGTCTTCAAGAAGGAAAACCGGACCAGGGTGAAATAATTAAGATCTTTTTGCGTTACTGGAGAAATAAATTTATATTTAAAAATGTAGTCTCAATAACTGCAAACTGAACAAGTGTTTTAAGATATTTTTCTTGCTTTTCCGTAAACAACGAAGAATCCCTTTCTTTATGTGAAATGTCACAGGGAAGTTTTTTTTTTTCATGTAACATTAGATTAACATTTGAACTATTCGCAGGTAATCATCGGTTTCATGCTTTACTGCGGCAAGAGAGAGCGGAACCGCTGTTACTCATAAAACTAAACTATGACATCACTACTTAAGCCAACAGAGACAAATTAAACTGCTGTAATGCTCTTCCGGAATATTGTTTTTACTGGGCATGCTGTCACCAACTGTGTTATCATCGAAATATGCAGATATATAATGCATTTTTTAGAAATCAAGTTCCTATTAATGAAAAAAAATGTGTCATATGTGTGTAGAATATGAATAAATTTACTATTATTATTATTACAAGAGCGCTCCCCAACTTCTCTTCGCCCGCAGGCCATTTTCTGAACATTTCCATCGATCGGGTTTTACAAAATATTACCCGACGAAGAAAACTAATGCGTCATATTTATTTATTGATGCGATATTTTGATTATCACGAACAAATTTATATTGTTTTGTGACGTCGGCGAAACACGCATTCAAATTACTTCCTGGAAAACTAACCCTTCTGGTCAGAGCCGTTATTCAGTGTTCTCAGAAATATTAATAAATGCGTCAAATGAGCATTGGCGGCATAAGGGAAATTCCGTTTAAAGAATCCATTAGCTAAGCCGATTATTTTCAAGAAGAGAAAGGCCAAGATATTTGTCGGAATGGGACCCATGAATGGAGGCGGAAAGGAACGCTTTTCACCAGGGGAAAGTACGCTGCCTAGTGAAGGGCAGTGGGCTTACCACCCCCTGCGGTTGGTCGGAGGGTGGGCCAGCAGATGACGACAGCAGGATTCCCGGAGAAAGGGAGTTGCTCAAGTCACGTGACAGAATGAAGACAATAAAAGACAGGTGTTGGAAGAGACGGGGCTGAGACGTCTGATATGTTCAGAGTTGAGTCCACAGATCACTGAGATGTGATCTGGAGAACTGTACCTCGCAGGTAGTTGCGAGTCACTTTTATTTACTATTTGTATAATTTGTAAATGTTAAAATTGTAGATACAGAGGTAGATTAATTTTATTAAATGTATTAAATTATTCACTCTGTGTTTACTTATCCGGGAAACTGGATTGGTGGCAGCGAGAACAACGAATCCTTTACTAGTGACGTGGTAGGTGCACTAGCGACTACGTCATAGTAATATTTAAGTGGCAACGGTGGATGTCAGAGTATACGGCAACCAACGGGTGTCACAGTTTCAAGCAGTAAAAATTAAATAGTAGGTATGTTATTAGTTCATATCACATACAGGTGCTACGAAAAAAAAACCATTGCAATAATGCAGACGATAGTTATAAAGACTTGGAAAATGTTTATACAATTTTTGAACGCTTTATAAATGATACGCATTTGCGGAAGGCCGGAAACAACGTCCCATGTTTCATGAACAAAGCAATTTTTATGTACGAATTTCTTGCAAGTTTTCTCATATAATTTTATATCTACAAAAGGTAATACATTATAGCCTTTAATAGAAAAAGAAATCTTTTGTGATGTGTTGTGAGCGCGGCATTATTCATTGGCGTATAAAACGACGTAGCGGGTGAATTCAAGTTTTGCGATAAAATTTTTGTCTTCAAGTGTTGATAAGAAATGAAGTTCAATGGAGTGTAATTTAATGAAGGGTTATTTTAAAATAAATATCGCCCAAAGATTAAATTTTATTAAAAAAAACAGTAAGTGAAACTTCTTTATCGTTCCCGGAAACGTAAACTTTCAGCAAAAGAGAAAATTAAGCAAAAGAGATAGTTTTAAGTAATCTTGTAATTACATCATTGTTATTCTTTGGTGCATTTTAATAATTCCATTCCATTTCCGACCATTGCAAAGTTGAACACCACAATGGACGTCTTTTCTCAATCCCCTCGGACCATCATGACTTCATCCCTGAGTTTCTGGAAGTGCTGCTATAGTCCTCACAGCGAAAGAAAAGCAATGATATGTAGAAAATGGAGCGAAAGCAGGGTGTTGTCATACGCAGCCCCAGGAGGTTGCCTAGCGTAGCTCCACCCATTCCAGATAACATGCCACGGCACCCACATACAAAGTTAAAAAACTCACAACCATTAAAAAGCTAACTTCAGGCACTATTCTTTCAGGCAAAGGATAAAAATCAAGTCCTCTGTGTGTCACAGTTGGCGTATCTATTACTGTTGGTTCTACGAATCAGCCGAGGTAGGCGTCAGCATTCAGACTAAGATTCTGTTGACACGATTTGTAGAATTTGTAAATGGGAAATGTAGAATGCTGTTGAAGCTTATCTACATGGGGCGATAGAAGGCAAGAGTTGAGTTGTAGGGTTACTGTTAGTAGGTGGGCCGCTTAGCTGGGTTTAGCAACAACTTGGCCCACGTGGAGGGGTTAGTAGGAGTTGTTGGTAATAGAGTTATTGCAACTAGGAGGAAGCGGATATATTTTATTAAATTAGGACTTGAGGGTTCTCCAACATCAAGGTCAGTAGAGCCCTTGAGGTGGATGGAGGAAGGAAGGTTCGCTTTTCAGTTGTCACACTATATGAACTGGAACATTAATGTGAAAAACTGCAAATTATTTCTGTCTCGGAATGACTTGGTGATGAGCTAGAACGCCACGGAGGGGCTGCCACGATTGAAAGGTCGACACCCACACATTGTGTTCTTTGCAGTCCTTTTATTTCGCTCCGAACACTATAGAGCTTTGCCCGAGGCTTCTTTGCCCGAGGCGTCGCTCGCGTCGCCGTGCGATGGCCGCAGGGTCCCCCACCCCCTCCCTCCAACCCACCGCCCCCGTCGGGCTCTGACCTCATTGTTTGTGTGGCGAGACCTCAGCGGCAGAGCGGCAGAGCGCGCGCACATGTGCAGTGTTAGCGATGCATACGGACCGACTCAGCCAATAACCAGCCTCTCACGATTAATAATAACGCTTCGAGGAGCAGACGGATTCCAAATGGAGAGGAGAGAAACTTACGATTGGGAAAAGATTTTCATTATAACAGGAGCAGGTTCTGGAGACGGGGTCTCTTGAAATAATACTAATAATATGTAATATAAATTTATAATAAAAATTATAAAAAAAGTAATTATGACTTTTTTACATTCCTAATTACATTTTTTTAATTAATTTTATTATTTAATTGACCTAGACTGTGAAATGCAACATTTGCAAAAATTGTATTTATAATTCCTCTAATGGCCTAATGTAATATGCACAATATATTATTTATATGTCATTTTTGTTATTTTTTCTCAAAACTGTACTATGTTAACAATTTTCTCCAGCCCTGATGAAGAGCTAATATAGTTCGAAAAATTGGCACTTAAAAAATAGTATTATTTCACCTTAAATTTTTTTTCGTGTTATTATTATTATTATTTTAGTTTTTGAGGTCAAGAAGAATGTATGACGAAAAATATTTTCAGCATCCGCTGAAACCTACCATTAACTTGTCTCCGCGTCAAAGCTTACATTTACTAAAGCGCGTAACAAAGTTTACATTCACGTACACTAAACCTTTAATGGACAGTGAACTATTGTTATACTGGGTTCATCGTTTTGAAGACTTTTGAAAAGGAGAATAGCTGATTGAAGAGTCCATTATTTTATACCGTAATATCTGTATGCCACACGTTGATGGCGACGGTGGTATGTAAACGCCGTTTTCCTTGTCCAACCCTGCGGACTACCACCTCCATCACCACAGCGCAGTTGACCCTCCGCCGCGAAGGTAGATAAGTTGAATCGTGCGTGAGTTGAATTGTGCGTGAGTTGAATCGTGCGTGAGATGAAATGTGCGCAAATTGTATATGTCTTTCGAAGTGAAATACCACCTCTTACTCTAGTTATTCCACCGCTGTTTTTTAAAAATTACATTATTGTTGTGACTCTACAGTGAAATCTGCGTTTTCGAAGTAAAAAATTAATTCTATTCTCAGTTTAGGATACCATGTTCCCAAAGTGCCCTAGTGCCGTATCAGCCTGTGATTTATTGAGTCCTCTCCATTTCTCATGAAAACATCGATTGGCTACAATGAAAGTTTTTTTAAGTTTGAGAACAGTATTTTGTTGCGCTCAAGAAAATCAATTTGCTTCCTATGTCTTCTGATTTCTAAAATACCTTTCTTCTGGTACTGATGATCTATGTTCAAAACTGAGTTGAGTACGTGAGCACATGTATTGCACCGTTTCAAGGATACTCCGAAAAATCAATTTTACACAAATATTCATAAAAATATTAATTTATGGCGTAAGAACTGTACATACGTTGTCATCGACTTTAACGTTGACAGGATAGTATTAAAAAAGTATTCAAATAATTATATAAGTAAAGATTACCGACTTTGAAGCTTACGTAGAAAAAGAGAACTACAGAAGTCATCAGTCGTCACAACGAGTGCGATGGTGAATTGAATGTTTGATCAAACTGAGCTCTTCGACATTCTCTGAGCCTTTTCTTCTTACATTAATTTATTTTCATTCTTTGTTCAGATCACGAGAGACGCTCTGAATCACAACAAGAATCATCGCACGGATTTAGAACGTCTCCAAGTTCAATTGCGGTTCGACGTCCAGGAAGATAATAAAACCACTACATCAACACAAAGGCTTTACGTTCATTCGATGACAAATATAGACCAGATGTTTTTTATTTAATTAGAACCGATTATTTACAGTATCAATTGAAATAAATATTAGCAAATGTTTTATTTAATAGTTACGAATTATCAACAATACATTCCGAATTATTTATAGCTTGATAATACGCACTTGTGAAATAACTTTTCTATGTTTTATTAAATACAATATTTGTTGGTATTATGTCAATACTATAACACGTGTCGAACTATTTTTTTTTATCGTTAGTAGTATGTTGAAATGTAAAATCTGCCTCTGCCTTAGGACCCTTGATCGGAATGGATGGGATGGTCCCTTGCTTGCTTCCGGAAAGTAAATTAGTTTATTGTCTTCCACGTGGTCATACGCGGTTTGTAACCGCATTTTTGACAATAAAATTATTTATTTATTTATTATACAATAACATTGCGCTGCATATAAAAATCTTTTACCATATGGGACGAAATGTAATGGAAAAGATAAGTAGTTACAGTAATGTAAATCCCGGTGATGTTAATTACGAACAGGGTTTTGGATATCGTATATCGCATGAAAAAAATATTCAAGGAGTTGAACGCGCTCCTTTATGTATTTTACAAAGTCAAGTCAAATACGACCCCCACCCCCCACTCCGCTTTTGGATCCGCCATTGGTATACAAAGATGTGTGTCACCAAGGTATATTTAGTAAGAAAACACTTAGCTACACATATTTATTAAGGAAATAAATTTTAATCGATGAATATTTACGAATATTTTTCTTATGAATTCATAAAGTCCGAGTCCATTATGATGCCTGAAATAAATTTCATGTGGGAGACATTGTTACGAACCTTCACAAAGGTTAAACAGGTTTTCGCACTTCGTTGTTCATCAGTTCTTTCCTGATTAGAGAACTGTTTACTCATTTTCCCGCCCAAGTATTACTCGTAATTATCGGTATTAAACACCAGTTTGAAATACCAATTGAAACTTCTAGTACTGAAGCCGATCCGTCTACAAGTAAAGGTGACTCGCTTCGGCCATGTGCCAAATTGACTGCCTGTAGTTCGCTGCCCCTGAATTTGCATATTCACCCAAGTCTATGTATGTTAGTTCAAAGAGTGTGCAGTGGAGAGAGAATCAGCTGATCGTATCTCAAATACATTTCTCTCGGGGAATACACAAGTTTTCTCCGAAGCGTTTGTCGATGGATGTCTGCTCATTAACACGATGCGTCAACGCGCTGATATCTCTCAAGTCTCTTCCCGGTCGCTTCTCACAATTTCATGAAGTTCGAATAAAGAGACGTCGCCACAGAGACGATTCCTATTCACAAGCCTTTATTGCTTCAAACAGTGCAAAAGAAACTTGGAAACTTTAAGTCTCCAATTTTTCAAAATCAATGAGGTATGAATCCATAACAATATCTTTTCAATTATTGTTTGTTTTAATGTGTAATTTTTTATAGGGTCAGGACTGCATATATATTTGAAGGAAGTAGCGAAGGGTGTTTCTTCTGTGATCCATATTGATCTGCCCATCCCAGTTGTGAAAGTGAGGAGTATCAGGTATTTTCAGTGTAAGTTCTGTGCCTTTTAGTAGTTCGTTCATTACATATATTATTTGCCTTTAGAGAACAAGAGTTGCACATGTGAATGTACCAGAGGTCTATGGTCAGATTTAGACTGTCAAACTACGGTGTGTTAAGCATGTGAAGTTATCCAACGTTAGTTGTTAAAATGTTTTTGTTTTCCTGCAAATTTATGAAACAAAACAAACTAAACATCTGCTCTGATGTTTCAGAGTAAGATTTGTGTTAAACATATTTCTATCTGAAGACCTAATAAAAAGCGAAGGATACTAATAAGAGCAAAATAAGGAGAGCTCGACGAGGAAAGCTTCCAATGCAATTCAGAAGTTGTGTGTTGAGATATTTAGAAGTGATTTTTTTTAAATTTACATAGGTGTAAATTCCAAACGGATTGAAAAATTACTAATAATTTATAAAATAAATTCGTATTAAATTTTATCAAAATCTGATAAAGTCTTGAAAATTTGTAAGACCTCTTTTGACTCGATATTGAATGACCCTGATGTCGACATGTGCAGCAACATGTATTCAACAAATACTTGAAAGTCAAAGAAACACCATTTTGGTAAATATGAACATTTTTACCAAAATTTGTATCACATTTTCTTTATGATACAAATTGGGTGGTTATAATTTTTCATTCGGCAGTACAGTAATTAATATCAGTCAATTTCACCTTATTATTTTGCATATTGTTTCCACTGAGTGACATTTTGAAGGCAAATTGATAAGTCAGGCAAATTGATAAGCGAGAGCGCATGAGCGCGTAAAGCTCAAGGTCCCGGGTTCGAATCCCGGTCCCGTCTCCCATTTTCATTCGACGTAACATGATTAATCTGTTACCTGGCGGTGAGGTTCACCGCAATCTAAGAGATTTCTAAAATTGATAAGTGATAATTATTATAAAAATGAAGATTAAAGAAATAATTATTTGTGCTATTTGAGACTCTAATCTGTTATATTACCAGCGTTATCTGTCTTGCGTCAGGCAGTCTCTACAACGCATACGTCACGTGAACATGTCTAAGCTAAGTGGGAAATACCATGGATTTTTTCCTCTTTGCTTATCACCTTCAAGCATTGAAAATAAGCTAAGAAATGTTTACAATGCTTGAATTTTCCACTTTGCTGGAAAAGTATATATTATGTATTGAAAATAATTTTTTTCTGCAATATTCAAATATCTTTTGTATTTCCTCTTAAATTCATCAAAACATTTGTCGTTATCTACTCTTGTCATAGCTGACACGGTCGGAGTAGAAAGTCTTGTCTTGAAACATACTATTTTATGAAGTTTTTAAATGTTGAAAATTAAATACTGAATGTTCGCTAGATACTGTTTACATTTTTAAGTGACGTCTACAATGTACATAAAATGAATAGTACAACAATCTTTCAAAATGACTAAATGTTTTCAAAAATATTTGGTCTTAGTGAAATATCTTTGTTCTTAAGACATTCACTTTGATAAAGTAATGTAAATGCATTCAAATTTATATTATATTCTTCAAGACTTTCACACCGTCAGGTCGTCTTACCCAAATAAATTTTTTTTGAACATTTTTCACATCTTAGTGTGAATCTATCAGGTTTTTATTTTTTATCCTCCGCATATTTGAAATCCTCCGTATTATTTGTGATTGTATATTATCATACAGTGTATATATTTTTCATTTTAGTATTTGTAAATGGGAAATGAAGCGTCTGTGCTCTAGACCATATCATACAAGGTCACCAAGTTAGACAAAGATCAACCATAGATTTGTATCTATCATAAAAAAAAGATGCATCTTTTCAAGCAGCATATTAGACCGTGTATATTTTAAGTCCAATTACAGTTATGTATAGCGAAAACATTTTGCAGCAAAATGATAACGAGATCAAAAGATAATTGGTATTCGTTTTAAGGACATTTATTCCATTATTTACTGCGCTTGAGTTTAAGACATAATTTTCAACAAAACGAAAATATTTTTTTTATTTTTCAAGTGTTTGTGTTTAGCTTAATTTATTATAGAAAGGGGAAAAAGTATTTATATCTCTAATATTTGAAATGTTAAGAAACACATCATGAAAGTGAAACCAACACGCCCCGGCTTCGTTTCTGTTTTTGTAATGTTGCACTTTAACTTTTTTTTTACGTAACAATAAAAACGACAAGTCGAAAACGTTCGCCTCACGTGCAGCGCGTCAATCGAATGCGTTGCCTGGTAACACTTCCAGAGGCGGTCGCTGGTAAACCTAAAACTCTTATAAAATATTAACTATTCGTCCAAATTTTTCGACGTAAAGAAAGTCATCACCTTTTTTTTAATGCACAAAACACAGAATGAATTTAATTTCTAACTACTTGAATTGCTCTCTTAAGTTGTAGTGATTTTACACGTCAATTTTTAATAATTCCTTTTCGATAATTCAGGTTAACCTTCGCAGAGAGACATGTACTGTCTCGGACGTTCTTGTAGAATTCTTTGAGGCAAACAATATCGTACCTCATAATTGTTGCGTTAAGGCAGCGGAAGTGAAGGTACGTCTCCGAAGATTGATTTTCCCCCGATGTACTTGTGATACATAAGGTAAGAAAATATATACTAAAACCTTGTCCTTATCTATAAATCGGATGAGTGGTTCTCGTGTTCTAAGTGGACAAACAGGTCTGCAGACAGACAGACCTGAAAGTGACTCTTATATTACAATATAGATGCGTAATGTAAAGATTAAAAAATGACAGTACATTTAAATGCATGTTAAAATGAATTTTTAAGGAGAAAAGCAGTTATACTTGTATAAATAAGGATATCTTGCGTTTAGGCCCAAATAAAACAATTTCTTTGTTATGCCAACGTTTCGTTATAATCTATATCTTCATCTGGGCTACATAATCATCAACAAAAGGATATTTTCATATACAGAACACTCAACCAACAGAAAAACACGGTACAAACCTAACAATTCTAAAAACTTATTGCTATGTTCATATCGAAACGTCGGCATAACTAAGAAATTGTTTTATTTGGGTCTAAACGCAAGATACCCTTATTTATTTAATATGGAGGGTAAAAATGCGATCAACGTTATACTTATAGTGGAGAAAAAGTGTTCGAGTGAAGCAATCAGGCGATTAATCCATTGCGGGAGAGGCAGCGGAGTGATCGAACTCTTCGGAGGGATTCCACCGACCCACTTGTGCCACTCCACGTCACAGCCACGTGAGAGATTTAGGATAAAAGGGTTTCCAACACTTCTTTCATAATCGAATGGCTAGCGGTAAGCTGACGCAATCCGGAAGAAATGTAGCGTCGTCAGANCCAACACTTCTTTCATAATCGAATGGCTAGCGGTAAGCTGACGCAATCCGGAAGAAATGTAGCGTCGTCAGACGTCATTCCCATATTTTTTTGGTACTTTACACATTTCTACCGTAAGTACATCACAAATACGTGTACTCAAAGTCCGAAAAGAGTGCAATATGGCTGCCTAACACGAATTGCCAACTTCTACAAATTTAAATAATGTGCGGAAAAATATTAATAGTGACTATTTGCTGTAAAAAAGTGCACGTTACAATAAACTTAGACAAGGTAGTTCGATGCAGAAAGAGCAGAATAGCGCCACAAGAGCTCTTGAATTGATATGCCGAAGTTGGCAACGGATTTAAGTTTAAAGAAATGTGAAAGTACAGCCAACTTAACGCGACGTACCATTCTGGACGATTTCGAAGTATAAGCGTTGGGCACACTGTGGACTAGCCCTGTACCAATATGAAGTCTGTTAGACTGGCGATAAATAAATAATTTATTGTTCAGAGACCTACTACGAACTGCCGATAACCACGTAGAAGACAAATATAAATTAATAAATAAATAAATTTATTGTCAAAAAAAGCAGAAGTTAGAAACTGCGTATGACCACGTGGAGGACAATAAACTAATTTACTCTCCGGAAGCAATTAACAAATTAGTAATTTACTGTTGCGACTTTACACTAAACAAATATGCCGAAGTGCGTTCCCTGCCATGTTTTTTTCTTCTTCTTAGGTTTATTATTTTCTGAGTAAAATGATACATATTCTGAGTAAAATGATATATGATTTTGATTATAAGAGGTGCAGAATAAAAGGGTTTAGAAACTCGCTACCTCTGAACATGCCTTATTTCATAGTCGAATCGCTGTAAGATGCGTGAATTAAAACAATATCCTTATGAGGGTGTTTCTCTATATCGTCACATGACCATCAGGACTACATAAAGAGATTGGATGAAAACAGTTTTAGAACTCGATGAACATGATTTGCTTTGATTCACTAAAGTGCTTGAAATCGGCATGGACGAACACTGTAACGTGTACTTACTGTGATTTCAACTTCCGAACTGTATCTCACAGGTGATTTAAATAAAAAAATTTGCAATTGTAATTGATGGTGTGATACATTACATCTTTTGGTGTAAAAACTTATTTTCAAAACAAGTCCAACTTTTGAATCACAAGAGTGGTGGAAGTTTACTTAGATTTCTAGTAAATTTTCCGTAGTTTTTCTTAAATCACTTATGTATAGGTCACCGGACATTTTTGAAAGATAAGTACATATTTCTTCGGTGTACCCTACACGTGGAGATTATATGTGATTGGCGACCAGCCGGGACTCGAACCCGGGTCTCTTGCTTTGATCGCAAGGGTGTTAACCGCTACACCACCGGTTCGCTTTCCACAACTGTACACCATTTCCACCCAGACCTCGAGTCCCGGCTGGTTGCCATTTTCACCCGACCGAAAGTTATCACATTTTTGAAAGATATTTTATTTTTTCCGAAGTGTGATGCATAAACCAGGTAACAGTTTCACTCGGCCGCCAAACTTTTACGTGCTCCTCTGCATTTCAAGCGAGTTCCTGAAAATTGTTTGTGCAAAACTATTCACTCATATATACAAGTAATGTTTTTTCTTTATTATCATGCACATTGTTGTGTTTTAAAACTATTAGAATAAAAATAAAGAAAAGAATTATACATCTCAGTATTCCACTAATTTGAACTGCTGGTTTTACCTTAAGCGGTATACATGAAATGAGCAACATGTGTGAAAGCAGCCAACAGCAAAGCGAAGAAACAGGAATGGAACGTTACATTTTCCAGAGATTTGTTCTTCAAACCACAAATGCGAATGTGTTTTCGGAAGAGATGTCCTCCAGCAAACACCTGGTAATTTACGCTGATAGTTGGTGTCACGGAAAATTCGAGGGACCGACAATCTTGTGGATTTCAGGAATCATCCATATAAATATACAAGAATAATACTTTAAGTCTTAATACGAAATATGAGATAATGATGATGCATACGATTATTAAATTTTATTATATTTTCTCTTCTCTCTTTCCTTTTATAATTTTTGACCGTGATAAAATCCGACAAAATATTTATTTTTTCATTTCTTGATTTTTTTGGTTCTTGATCTAGCAGAAAATGCCCGACAAAGACCAACATAAATATTACTGGGACCAGACCAGGATCAACTCCATTTTGCAGAGCAGGATATTTGTTCCGTTTTACGAGGTAAAATTGCGATGTGAGTCGTATACGTCGTTACCTATACTGTCGTCGGACTGCGCATTGCAATATAAAATGAGTCAAATGGCCAACGCGCGCACAAACAGACAATAGATCAATTTGCCTGCGGATGTAGCGAGAGCGCTGTCGTGTTCAGCAACCTCTCTAAAATTCAAAACTGCCCTGAGAAAAGGGGAGCAGACAAATTGAAAAGGTTAGGCAAGTTCTGGAAGAAGGGATGCATTAGCGCAGATGGGAAGTTAGAGGTAGTGAAGTGAAGGGAAAGGCTTCAGTTAGAAGGGGAGGGAAAGGAAATGTGAAGGGAACGAAATGGGAGAATCGCGTTATCGGGTCATGAGCGCAATAAGTAATTATTAATTTTTTAGATGTTTCAGGGTCACATGTTCTTACAGTGACTGCTTTAATATTAGTTTAATAATTTATTTAACAATTTTTAATTTCAGTTCTCTGTGTTATGTATTCTTGTATATTTTATTGTATTTTTATCTCCTGTTACCGGGTCAGATCTACCCATTTGCAGTTAAATATTATTACTGATTATTTTTTATTATTATAAAGCTAGAAATACCAGTCCTTAAGCTTATTCTATTCTGCGCCGACAGATCGAAATCAAATATTTTTTTATGGCTGGCTGATCTTTATTATAGTTAGATATCCCAAATAGAGTGCTTCGTTTTTACTTTTGCGGCAAAAAATTTGGAAATTTACAACAAAACAATTATCTCTAAAATGGAAACAAAATTTTAACATTTGTAGAGAATTTTCTGTTTATTAGTTGTTGCTGGTTATGTGAACATTTATATGTGACATCGCAAAACGAAAGTATACAACGCTAATAATTGAGGTATTGAATAAATATCACATTAGAATTTGCTTCCACTTAAAAAAGGATTAAAATTCAGTCTCTTGACTATTTGAACTGAGAACCATCTAACAAGATCAACTCTGATATTTTATAACCAACCACCAACAAAAATATAAGTCATTTCTGCTCGGAATATTTGCTTTTAAACGAAATATTAAAAATTGATTATAATGCGATGACTGTCCAACTTGCAGCCCACAAAACTTTCCTTACACTCCGCCAGTTATAGTACATTTTACATGAAATTTTTTATTAAACGCAGAGGGTCACAACTTTGAGCTATAAATTTTTCCTCTCACAATTAATTCTTGACGCGACATGTCGAGTTAGAGATTGTGTTCGGAACACTGTATAATTGTGTTCGGAATTGTGGACGAACACTGTGATAATTGTGTTCGGAATTATCCAGTCATATATTAATATAAGAAAACATTTATTATAATACTAAATATTATAAATACTTTTTAAAAATAAAGAAATATACTATTTAATTTTTCCAGCATGAAATGATGTAAATGTAGTCATGAGAATCATAATAGAGCATAACAATTCGTTAAAGGGGATGCATTAGTTGTATTCGTCGGGTAACATTTTGCCTAACTCCATCCCGCTCGATGGTACGTGTAGAGAAAATGACCAGCTGGAAATAAGTAAGTTGGGCAGCGGTGCATTATAGTCCAGCTGCCGTCTGAAAAGTTACCAAATTTGGGAGAACTGCCAACCTACACAATTGATTCCCCCTACATCGCATATTACTCGACTTTGAGATGTTTTCATCTTATACATTGTATTCACTACCACCAAACTTGACGAAATAACTCTAGGAGAACCTGTCCTTAAAATACTCGTTTTTTATCCTTTGTAGAGTAACACAAAATTAACATCCTATTTATTAACTACATCGCGTAAATTATCCAAGTAATTATAATTTTTGAATTTACTTTCAACGAAATTCATTTTCCGGTAGTCTATTTGTTGTTTCCATTGTGTTGGTTCACCCGTAAGGTATATGTAAGTCCGCCATCTTTGTTCTTTTTGGTGTCCAAAGTACTTGATAACTTGAGTACACCACAAACCTTGGAAGCACAAGAGAACTGCGAGGACGTGAAGAACACGATTCACCGACTCGACAATTACTCATTAGAATAAAGCGGATCCCTCGCAAATAGTCTTCTTGAAAATCGGTCGCAGTACAACAAAAATGAATAAAACGTTTCTGTACGAAATATTAGTCTGGATAATATTTATGTTCATTTTCATTGAACTCCAAGGCACAGAGAAATAGTTTCCCGAAAAAAAGTTTTGTTCCTTGCGATCCAGAACATATTTTAGGGCTACACGATATCGTTATCAATTTTCAACGAGTATAAATCTTGAGAATATTGGAAAAAAGATGCTGAATAAAAAATATTAGTCTCCGATTTCAGGACACCAACTCCAAAACAATTGCAATGCTAATAAATTCAAATATTTGTCTATTTGTCTCAGTTTTGGAGATCTCTTCATATCGTTAGGAATTGTGTCCAGAGACCTCGATTTTCAAAGTTTCACGATGTCCAGTGCTAGTAATACTAAGCAAAACAAGATGGTCGTTTTAGTGATGTTAATCGCGGACTTACGTCTTGGTCTCAGTCTTGCTGCTCTAGTATCGATCATGTGTGATTGGGGCTTCTTTTTTTTTTGTAAATAAGAATAACGAACACGTAATAAACAAAGAAGATAAAAAATCATTGTAATTAGTAATTATTTACCAATACATAAATTGTAATTAGTTTTCATTGTTCTACTTATATGTGATTTTTGATATCAAACCAGGAGAACCAAGAATTTGTTGTGAACAATTATGAACAAATATCGTTTCATGGTAACTGGTTAATCCATAAATACTAAAAAAAAATCTGACCTAATTTTCGTTTGGTTCTATTACAGTGGTTTTCCAAAGTTGACGAACTGATTTTTGCTAGTCTTGCTTTTTCTCGAAACTTTGCAGGTATGACCTTGTTCTTGCTACTACACTCTAGATCTCGTCTTCCATTGTATACTTGGTCTTGTATTTTCTGCCAGTCCAAAAAAGTAACTCCTCTATGCGAATCACAAGGTATGATAGATATTTTACCTTGAAAAAAATATACCTAAAATCAAAAACCCTAGTTCATAACAAAACTTGATTTCATATCTGCCAGCACTTGAAACAGGACCCATTTGGGCTACTAATGACATCGTAATGACATCATTCATTGCCAATATAGAACTTCCGGACTCTAAATTCCGTTAATAAGAAATTTTTTCTTTTCATTGAAAACTGAGCAGGTTGACAACAATCTCTTCACTAAATATGAGTTATTCCGAGAGAAAAGAAACGGAGCTCACAAACTGATTGGACACAGATATTCCAATTAAACTTGGAATATCAACTTCTAAAATATAAAAAAAACAATTCTTGCCGTAAAAATATACAATGTTTAACAATTTTAGATACTAATACAGGGGTCGTTCTGGATAAATGACAAATAAGAAATTCAAAACAAATACCATTTAAAACTTGTGTTCAACTATTCAATTCGGAGATGAGGCAACATTAGTTGAAAACAATAAAAATTGATACTTATTTACTGCAGGTAACCAGTTTCGTTGAAAACATAAGTGCAAAACCTTATGAATTTCCTAATACTGAACATACATGCTCTCTAGGTTGTTGCAAATGGGTGGCAGTCTATTGTAAAAATGTATCTCGAATTTAGAGTTATTTAAATATTTACCATTTATAAACAATATATTCCGAATAACTTTGTTTTTTTGATTAAATACAAATTTGTCGGTATTTTGTTGATATTAAAACATGTATTCTTATTTTAGGAGTGTGCTGAAATGTGCCTTGAGGAATTGATGGAATGGTCCCTTGCATGGAGAGCAAATTAGTTAATTGTCCTCCATGCGGTCATAGATAGTTTGTAACTGTTTTGCAAAAATTTGTTTATATTAAAAAAGCAATTTGATGAGTATATTAGTTTTTAAACACATTCCAAGCAGAANACACATTCCATGCAGAAACTGTTTTTGTTTTGTGCTGGTACTCTTCCTCCGTTCTTACGCGGAAGGAGACGAAACAGAGAAGATGGAATTCCAGAACGCAGCAAGAGTAAGAAGTGCGATGTAGTGCGATGGTACCGCCGGCGGCCGTCTGGAGTTCGTGTCCAAGTGAAAGCAGGAAGCGACGAGCAGGGGTGCACAAAACGAGACTTCAGCCGTCAGCGAAGTTTCCTCACTCATACTCCCAACACGAAATTCGAAGTCGAACACACTTCAAATGGCATGTAATGTTAACGAATACAATGCTATATGGCTACCTAACACGATTTACTGCGTATCACCAAGTAGAAGACAACAAATTTCTCTCCGGAACCAAGCAAAGGACCATTCCATCAATCCCGACCAAGGAACCCAAGGCGGATTTAACATTTCAACACACTCCTAAGATACGAATAAAAATAGTTAGTTATGAGTTACAATATCAACGAAATACCAACAATTTTGTACCGAATAAAACACAAATATTACTATCAAACTATATATTATTCGAAAGCTGACCGCGGCTATTGAACGATGGATCCGGAAGAACACAGTCTCCAAAAGAAAAACCAAAAGAGACATTTACTTCCTTTTTTTCTCCTTCTTCTGACGAGATGTACTTGTTTGTAACTCAATGATTCAGATTAGGAGCACGATAGGTGCTTAAATTAGTTGAGTAAAACAGCATATCTGTCGTTAAATACACTAATACGACGAGACACGTATTTTAAGGGGATTAGGTTCCATTCGAACATAAAACTCCCCCTCCCACGACATTGTTTTACTCAGACTCCAAAATTCCCCCACTCTCCAGCTGGGGCGGATTCAGTTGGTGATCTTGGGGCGTCAACTTCTCCTTCCGATAGTTTCGCCTTCTGAGGAATCACGCGTTTTATTAATAGTGGAAACAAAAAACATTTATGNAGTTTCGCCTTCTGAGGAATCACGCGTTTTATTAATAGTGGAAACAAAAAACATTTATGGCAGCGGGAGTATTTATTTTGATTTCAGTCTTGTACTTGCATTTGAATGTGGTTCTTTTAAAATACACTTCAGTATTGAATAACATTGCGCTGCAAATAAAAATCCTTCACAACATAGGAGGAAATGCAATGGAAAGGATAAATAGTGACAAGTAATATAAATCCCGGAGATGTTAACTAGGAACAGGGTTCTAGATATTATATATCAAATGAAAGGAAAACGCGATCTCTTTATGTATGTTACAAAGCCAAGTAAAATTCCTGGGAGGTCGCTTCATCCCCTCATCGCCTCATCGCTCCAGACGTAACTGGACTCGGCGTACGTTTGGAACGCGCGAGGTAACATTCCATCTGAACTGGAAGTTTACGGCGTTGACAGCAATGGCAGATCCAGGGCTTTATTTTGGACGGGGCTTACATACCTGGGGATATGGAAAAATTAGGAAGTTTGGTACAAAACGATGCAATTTCAAGACAATTTACGATTCTGGAATAATAGTTCATATTACCCAAGGTTCTTAAAAAAAGAGGAAAAGAACTTTTTTGACTCAAATTTGGGTCCGTCTCTGAAATAGTGGGAACCGTTGTGACGTCATAAAGATGGGACTCGAAAGATAGAAAAATAAAAGAGAAAGATTCAGATGAAACGAAGAAGAAGAACAGCCACTCATCTTATCTTATCTTATTAATAAACAAAAACAGGAGTTTGTGTTTATGTTTACTATATTTATGTTTAACATATTTAATGTGTTTAATACATGTGATCTTGAAAACTAAAAGGGTTACAAGCTTCGGGTTCTTTCCGTATGATATTGATAATATTTAAATGTTATACATAGTTCCAAGAATTAAAGAAATATGGAAGAACTCTTATCTGGCTACCACAGAGAAGAGAAAGTGCCTTTTATATAAATCTTCTGTATAATTTCATATCACCATTAACCGGTGCGGAATCACACATTTTTGCAGTTACCCAACATTATCAAAATCGCCAACAATAAAAATGACATCTTCTGTACGTCGCAGGAAAAAAACAAAGTCCCGATATGACGTCACATCGTCTCGGACCCTTGGCAGTGTGTGTCGAGCGTTGCTTCATGGTGTTACGACCCTGATGAGTGAAGTCAAGTTGTCATGAAACTTGGAAATATTGAACAAAAGGAGTTCTAATTAATTAATTAATAACTCATTCTACTGGTTTTTACAGCAATTATTTTGTGATTTTAAGACTTGTTAATAAATTTAGGTGATCTTTGCCAAAGGTCGCATTGTCTTCAGTCACATGATGCGTCTGCCATTTCCTTTAGAACAGTATTTTCTTCAATTTTTAGTGATTATTCTTGTATTTATTCCCCGTGAGGTATAAAATCTTACATTTGCTCATAATTACATTTGCTGTGTGATTGTTGTTGTTTTCTTCACTATGTGAGACCGATACTTATGTCAGGATATAAAAAAACCTAAGCCCAGGAACGTTTCTCCGCGTAAGCCCTTAGTCATTTACAATCAAATAATTCGAAATTTTGAGCCGTAAGGGTACGAAAATTCATTGCCACTAGATAGGGAATGGTTCATTCTGTCATTTGAAACATTTTTTGGGGATTCTTAAGCCTAGTCACTTTGACGGACATAATACCTCACGCGCGTTTCACCGTACGTGTGGAGTGAAAGGTTGTGTACTCAAGTTTGGACACCAAAAATAAGAAAGATGGCGGACTCGAGTGGTGTTTCAGGGTATTTTAGAACGAAAACCCCACACTCGTTAAGTCTTGGATTGTCGTTTGATATTGAAATCATCTCTTGGTAGCACTTACATACATCTTACGGGTGAACCAACACAATGGAAACAACAAAGAGACTCCCGGAAAATGAATTTCGTTAAACGTACATTAAAATATTAAGATTTCTTCGATAATTTACGCAATGTATTTTATAAATAGGAATGTTAATTTTGTGTTACACTACAAAAGATTAAGAAAACAGTATTTTAAGGACAGGCTCTCCTAGAGTTATTTCGTCAAGTTTGGTGGTAGTGAATACAATGATAAGATGAAAATATCACAAAGTCGAGTAATATGCGATACAGGGGGAATCAATTGTGTAGGTTGGCAGTTGGTAACTTTTCAGATGCCAGCTGGACTATAGGTGTCGACGTGCGTTCGCCAGTGCGCCTGTGCAGAGAGGTGGCAAGGGAGGCGGAGGTGAGCTGTGGAATGCGTTCCGGGTACTCTTCACCACCGCCGCCGTCACCAGCAGCAGCAGCAGCAGCTATCGCCTGTTGCCAGGCGACGCGTGGCCTTGGCGACGTGACCTATCGCTGCAGCAAGCGGCTCTGGAGGAGGCCGGAATCGGACCCCAGTTCACACTCAGTCGCTTAGGAAATAGGCAAAGGGGCGGCAGTGGCACCAGTCTTATTAATACTATTATTATTATTATGTATTTTTATCTCGGCTAATACTGACATCTTTCTTCCAACCGGGAATGAATCACATTCCTAGGGTTGGATATAATCCTCATAGCAGCTACAATACTTTTCTCAGGATATGGGCAGTTCCCAACAGTGCTATTTTAAAATTTCATTTAGATTTATATTTCCTGGTATTTTCTGTATATATTGCTCTATTGTTTTATTGATAGTTCCTAACGCCCCTATTACTACTGGTATGATGTCTGTTTTTTTGTTCCACATTCTCTGAATTTCTATTTTTAAGTCTGTGTGTTTTATTATTTTTTTCAGCTTCTTTTTGTGAGATGTTCATACCTTCGGGCACTGCAATATCTATTAATCGACAAGTCTTGTCTCTATAGTTTCGCACTATAATATTATGTTTGTTAGCAGCTCGTTATCTATCAGTTACTACTTGCTGGTTCCAAATGATAGTTATGTCTTCTTTGGTCGTCACTTGTTGTGGGTTATGTTGATACCACTCATTGGTTACATTTATCTAGTATCCTTTACAGATTCTGTAGTGTACAATTTTGCAAACATCATGGCGGTGTATGTGTTAATTTTTTGTCAAGATTGGACAGCCCGAAACTATATGGTCTATTGTTTCTTCATACTGTTGGCACAGCCGACATTTACTATCTATATTTTCTTTTAAAATATGTTTCCTTTATATTTTCTTTCAAAATGTTTCCTTTATTATTATTATTGTCCAATCTTCAGTTATTTCAGTTTTACAATTCATTACCGAATAATTTAAAGGCTTAATCATAATTTTTATTTGAAAAATTTTCTCTTTGCATTATAAGACGAATAATTTTTTGTGTGTTCTGTAGATATTATAACAAATGGATAACTATATTTATTCCTATGTTACAGGGGCGCATGCCATGATTTTACTTTGGGCCGCAAAATAAAGTGAATTATTTCATTCACAAGTTTCGAAATTACTCCTCGCTTGTCACCACATTTTTGTAGTCCATGTCGCAGAAAACTACCGTGTCTTTTACCAAACAAAACTAAAACTTTGAATAACTAGAAAATCATTTCAAAAGTATTCCATAATGTCTCGGAGTAACGATAGAGCTTAAATCATCGTCTAAAATGTATTATATCTGATATCCTGTTTAAAAAGTCATGATTACAGACACTAAAGCTTCGCGCTAAAGTTTTTGGCTTCTCCTGAGAAAGTAAATTCCACTTCAGTCAGATCCCATTTGTATTATTTGTAAATGGGAGGAAACGTAGCTTAGTGCTATTGATGCTTATCTACATGGAGCGATAGGAGGTAGGAGTTGGATGGTAGGTAATTGTTAGTGAGTGGACCTCTTAGCTGAGTTTACCAACAACTTGGCCCACGTGGAGGCGTTAGTAGAAGTAGTTAGTAATAGTAAGAGTTAGTGATTCTAGGAGTAGAAGAAGGAGGGCTCACTTTTCAATCGTCACAGCTATATGATCCGGAACATTGAAGTGAGAAGCTATAAAATTGTTCTCTGGTCCCGCTGGGAATTGAACCCGGAGTGATGGGTGGCGGAAAAGTATGCTAGATCTGTATTAATGTAAGGGAAATAATTTTTTTGCAGATTTGAGTACTATTTTAATTATATAGGAAATACTTGATTAACAATATATTTAATAAATGTACGGGATAATTTTTAAATGCAATAGATCAATACTAGGTTTGTTGCATTGGATTATATCACATATTTTAAATCACATTTATTACGTAAGAGAATTTATGTAAATATTAAGTAAAATGTTTTGTTCTAACTTTATATCTTTATACTTCAGAAGCCTTGAGTTCCGCATTCGTCGGGATATTCCCTGGTTTCCCCTGATTCTCACGTAAGTACCGGAGTGAAATATTAAGCAAAGGAGCAAATAGCAGACATTAAATATTATTATAACTGTTCAGTAAATATTTATTTTCATTATGGTAATTTTAATGTTTTATGAGTCGAAACGTTATGAGCTTTAAATCACAAAATATATACTGTTCGTCCATATTACATCTTGAGTTCTTTACTTAATTTAATTTTGCAGATTCTGGAATATTTATATTAATAACTATTTAAATAACTTTGATTCGCGAATATAAGTTTGGTTAATATTGGAATTCGAATAAATTTTGTAATTTTAATTATTATTGTAAATTCGACGAGTTATTTCTGTATGTCTAATCATCTGCACATGGTTTGGAGGAAGAACAGACCAGATGGTCCGAATCAAACACAATAAATATTATATTCTGTAGTGGATGTGACAAATACATTATCATTTATCATAAGGTTTCTTTCGAACCTTTCTCCAAAGTCGAATACAGAAAACACTTCAGAGTTGTAAAGAATATGGAATAATATACTGTACACTCGATGCAGCTTCCATCACTGAGTAATTGTCCAAGGACGGGTTTTTCGTCTCCCCCCTCCCCCATTCCTTAACCCCATTTTTATGTTCATTTGATGAGCGAATTCTGGGACGTCTTTTCAACATACAATATATTAAATTCGCCTCGAGTATCGAACTTTAAAGGAAGTTGACACAGATTTTAAGAGAAATTTTTATCAGTCGCCAAATTGTTACGTATAGTTCTCGCAGCGAAAGAAAACTAACGAGATGTAACCCATAGAGCGATAGCGCAGTGTTGTCACATGTGGGTGGGGGTGGACATGTGGGTGGGGGTGGGGAAGTCTAGCGTACCTCCACCCTATTGCAGACGGCATGCAACGGCACCAACACAAAGGCTGCTCTCAACCGTTGAAAAAGATAAATTCAGACACTGTCCTTTCAGCTAAAGGTTAGTGTTCAAGCCCTCTGTTGCCATGTCAATTACTGCCGGTTCGACGAATCGACTGATGTATGCGTTAACATCCAGACGTAAATTCATTAAGATTCTGTTGACACGAGTAAAACGCCTACGTGTGTCTACAGCGAGAGGAAGAGTGGACAATCTCGGAATACTGACATCGACTCCTCCCTCCTTCCCCTTCCTTCACTGCGAACACTATACAGTGGTGGTGTTACGAGCGTTGTTAAGAGAGAGAGAGCTCGAACATGCTTTATGTCCAATCACTACCCGTGGTCGACCGATTTCATGTCATAAGAACAGTTTCTGTTGGTGCAATTGATGGAGCAATTACTCGTATGCACAAGTGCGAAATGTCTCGTAAGAATTTCTTTACTTTTCGTAACAACTCGTAATATACGTTACATAATTTACGTTCCACAATTATAGTATATGCGAGATCTGTCAAGACAACATTGAATACATAAATGCAGTAATATATATTCGAAGAAATAAATTCCGTTCGCAACAGGAATTTTTGACGTATTTAATGGGGAATATTTCTGTTACTACATTCATTGTGATTTGAAAAATATGCTGGAAGTTTGAAGTGTATAGGGATCTGTGATTGAAATAAAACTCATGATGCAAGGAGTGTAGGAAGTGAACCAAAGTAAAAAATTAATGCGAATTAAATTGTTCCATCCATTTACTCAAAATCGCTGCGGACAGACGGACGGACGTTATGTCAAATACAACTTTTTCAGAATCAGGGGTCTCCAAAACGAATATTTCCGTCGAAATATCGCTTTCGAATTTTTTCACGACTAAAAACTTTCTATATACTACGTATATGAGAAAGTAAAAAGGAAATTCTTTCCGATATGATGAAAGTGGAGAATACGAGTTCAGTTGGGGAGGGTTTACAAAAGGTTTATCATGACGCTGAGGGCGTTGGTATGCAATTCATAAGTTCTGTTAAGGTTTCGTGTCTCAGAAGATCATTCAGTATAGATAGATAAAGCGTGTCATTACCTTTTGGTTTCGTACTCGAGGGAAAACGTCCTTCAGGATTACTGTGATTATTCAAAGATGTGCTGAATTCGTTGCATGATTAATCCTAAAAAATATTGCGTAACAAGCTAGGTAACTTCATAGATGAAAAAGAAGAAATATAGTGATTGCTGGCTTCAGTGAAGTGGAATGCTCAAAGCGTGACACACAAATAAAGGAAACGACGTAAACAATTGCGCATCGTGAGGATCAATTGTTCGTAAATAACGTGTGTTTGCGTTGTCCATAATTGCGTAATTGCGCGATCTCATTTACTTGTTGCCACAGACACGTTTCTACTTAAACTCAACACAAACAATATAGCCTTTGCCAATATAATCTTCCATTTGTTGTAAGTTTGGGACGGATTAAAACTGTGAATAACTCAATGTCATGTAACTCTGCCTCGAGAAATTTAACTTCAGAATAAAAACACGAAGGAAGTTGGTTTATTGTATAATATTCGCAGTACATTACTTTATTGTCCTCAACGTGGTCACAAGAAGTTCGTAACAGTTCTCTTCACAATAAATTATCAATTTATTTATTGTCAATCTAATTGGCTTAATGTTGGCATAGCCCTTGTGCACAGTGTAGCCAACACTTTTACTTCGCAATAGAGTAATGATATTTGTACCTCGCGTTATGTTGGCAGGACATCCGAATTTCTCAAAACATAAATCCATCGCCAATCTCGGTCATCAATTCAGTTCTCTTAACGAGTATTACCCCGTGTCTTAGTTTGTTGTGTTATTAACTTGTATTTCTTCACAGCGAATAGTCGCAACGATTCAGGTATTACTTAAATTCGTAGATGTTGGCAATTTGTGTTAGGTAGCCATATTGAATAATTTTCAGCGAAGTTACACAGTAGCGGCGATTGGGAATCAAAAGTGGGGGAGCAAAAAAATATTGGCAATTTTCACCAATATGCCATTTTTTGTATAATTCCACTAAGTATGATTTAACTAACGAAATAAATCAAAGGAAAGACAATTGGTGATTACCACATTAAGGATCGTGTAATTCTTTTAATATTCCCAGTTTTAGACGGTTAAAATGAAATTCAGAAAGTGGGGGGACAGCTGCCCTCCCAGGCCCCGCTAATCACCGCCACTGATGTTACACGACTTGCGTAAGTTTCCAAGAATTTCATTTTTACAGAAAGGAACTTGCCTGGAAACATAGGAAAGGAGATAGACTTCTCAAATTCTTATAAATAAGTTGTGACTACACGAAAGCTGACAAAAGTGAATTTGGCTGTCAAGGCAAAATGTAGATGACTTTCCTCCTTCCAACATGTTAATTTGAAGAACTCTCTCTTCTGTGTGGAGATGTGAGCGCTGCCCACCGGGCATTTCTCTCGGGCAGTATAACCAACCAACCTTTGGTGTAAACAAATACTAGATCAACCGCATGGAAAATTGAATCTAGCCTATATCCTGTATGAAAGTATGAATATTTATTTTTATATAACAAGGTTATTTTATTTACCTGAGTAATAAGGCAGACACTACTTTCCTTCACATCTTCTAGTTGTAGACAAGTTTCACTAGGTTTCATATTTAGCATTATCAATTATCATTTGAACAGTTATGAATAGTTCACAATATTATGCAACGGAGCATTACGTAACTCATGTACAATTTCCTATGAATCTATTTATTGTTGATTACCTACCAGAAGCGTCGTAATTTCTTTTGTCTGGAATCGAGAAGTCAATTTAATCAAATCACTGAGATGTGAAATTGTTTTCTTTATCTTTATTCTAATTGTTGTAAAGTACAACAATATATATAATAATGATGAAAAAACATGTTAAAATTTCCATCTATGAGTTTATAATATAGTACAAATAATATTGAAGAAGTCGCTTGACTCGTTTCAAACGCACAAGACAACGTAAGAACATCGCAACCTAGCGAGACGGTTTCCTCACTTATGCCTCATCTCACCTCAAAGGAAAAAAGTGAAATATCTTTCTCAAGTGTCCAACAGATAAAAGTCATGTACAAATGCTACAAAGGAAAATTTATTATAAATCGAAGTAAACTTCCATCACTTTCATGATTTAAAAGGTGGTCTTATTTTTCTAAATAAGTATTTTCCCCATAAGACAACATTAACTATAATTGCAATTATCTCATTTAAATGGCCGGAGTGAGGTTATGTTGTTTTTCAAGTTGAAATCACAATAAATACGTGTCACTCTGTTTATTTATGCCGATTTCAGATATTTTATTGATTTAATTCTACCTTCGCTAGTACCACCTTTAGCTTCCTTTTTTTTAATGTAATTTTTAAAGGCTGTTATCTCGCAAAGGAAGAGGTGAAAGAGGAATTATCCGATTACTCTTAATGTATTGCTCTAACTTACAACACTTCATATTTTCACAGTTTTTCTACTTCTATCCGGGTTGTATTGGAATTATCATCATTATTATTTTTAATATTATTATTATTAATTGTTATTGGTACTTTGAACTTCGCCAACGAAAAGGTCATTAGAGCCCTCGAAAATCTCATTCCTTCAATTACTGAGCACATTCCTCAAAGCTCTTTTGCCTCATTGGAACTCAAATCCTAAATTAATAGGAATTTGAAGTTAACTAATTTTCCTGTCTAGCCCCCTCTGTGAAGTATATAAATATTATTAAGCTCACATTTATGAAATTAAACAATTATGTATGGCATCATCTTCTGGCAGAATATGAAGTCAATGTTTTCTGAAACTTGGAGTCAGAGATTAGGTTTTAAATATGAGGTTCACCACAGTGGAATATTGATGTGTTCGGGGCAACGCCATATGTACAATTAATTTAATAATTATTTAATTTTGTACTTTTTCTTAAATAAATAGCTTAAATAAGTTAAATATTATGTATTTTTTTCTTAGGACGATACTCTATTATCAGAACTTTATAGCAACATCTCTTCAAAGCAAAATAATAGAAAAATGTGAACGTGTTGACAGTCACGCACTTCTATCAACATTTTCTGCGACCAATTTTTTTATTTAAAATCTTTTGTTAACTCACCAATGCTTCGGCCTGATCTATCTTCATGCGACTGACATGTTCAAGCCTTGTGAAGATCCAAGAAGATGGTTGATTTGTTTAGAGACAGTGGCGGTTCTAGACCGTAATCAAGGGAGGTCTAACTGGGAGCATTTTTGCTTAAAAATTATGGTTTTACAACACAAACTTTATAAATATTACCTTTAAATAAAATGCATCAAATAAATAATTAACAATTAACAATCTGGTATTATTAATCACAATAACAATTATTTATTAAAATTATAAATATTGTATTGTATCATTAATAACAATAACGATTATATTATTAATAACAATTATAACTTAAGAGTTCAGGTCCAAGAGGCGGGGGACTATAACTCCCTTAGCCCCCCCCCCACACACACATTAGTTCCGCCACTGTTTAAAGAAGAATTGGAATATTATATTTAAGTTAAAGAGGTCAAACGTTGGAGAGTTCACAAGGTTTTAGATTCTCATCTTCGATGCTTATTACAGAATACGGAGTCGCAAAAGAAAGGACGAATTCAAAGTATCAGAAAGCAAAGAATTTTTTGTAAAAGAATCTCAATATAAGGTTATTTTTTCTTCTTTGTACGACACCTCTGTTCATAGATTACTTTAACATCAGAACCAAGACATTCTACACGTTTGTGAATTGTTTTTTTTACGCCTTTCACTGAGCCATTAAGAAGCTTAGCCGGATGCCGCTGATTAGGAAAGGTGACCACCACTAAGCCTTTCCATTCATTGTGTGGACCATTCCCCTGCTTTTTCCGGGAAGGAGAGTAGGAATGCCTTCGAAGAATGCCGGCCGAAGCGTGTGATCAGCGCGTGCCTCTCCCTTTCTCTCTCACAATATTAAGTACATTTGTTCGTTATATCTGACCGGAGCGAGACACCTTAAGGAATGTAAGCTGTATTATGCTATTTCTGTGAAAGGGACTTGCTCGCCATGTGTACCGAGGCGAGGTCGGTAAAAGTTCTAAAGAAAGAATGTTAAGACGTTGTGAATGAAGTATTTTCGCCGAACGCAGAGACAATGACAGACCTGCGTTCCCCGAACGGCTGATGGGCGAACCAGAGGTTGGAGTGCACAATGGCAGCGAAGGTGTGGTTACTTGCTGGTCATATGACTTCCTCTTCTGTATACATTGGAAGGATTGAGGATCTTCGGGGACTTATACGTGTGGGTTGAGTCCGCAGGTTATTTGAGATGTGATCCGGCTTGTAATGGTCGCCAGACCACTTAAGAATTACTCCGGTAATTTAAATACATTTGCTAATAGTTGCGAGTGACGTAACTTGTAACAGTTCGTTATTCGGGAAAGCAACTTGTAATTTTGGAGGTTCAGATAATCTACGTGGATTTTCCGAATTAATTGTCAACAACTGTATTGATATCTGTGTGTAATTGATGCTTTCTGATAGCATTACAGTGTAATGACAAATTCATACTTGTATTTACGATTTTGAGAGTTTGTTCAAGTTTGTAAATACTCAGATTGCTATTTAACTTGTATTAAATTATTATTTATTATTGTTATTACATGTGTGTTTCATTGTCGGGAAACTGGGCTGGTGGCAGCGGAGACCCTACCATAGGAATTGTGGTATTTATGTGAATCCCGCTTCTACCAAAATACCCACACCGCATCTGGACTTGTGGTGTGTGGTTACAATTACTGTAAGGAAATTCTTTATTGTAATTCTGTAAACGTATTATTTTTCTGTCTTGAAGCCACCCCCGAGGTTCCCCCACTCTTGATCATGATCTAATTTGTCCCAAAATTGAGAAATTACGAGATTCTGGAACACGAGTCGGAGGAAAATTATGATTGGAGTACATTCTAGAAGAGTGTTTCTACTGTACTACAGACTGGACTATGAGTTTCTGCGACCATTTTCGCTTCACTTATCCTGAGATTTGAGACAATAACGTTTTCCCTATTCTCTTTCCGCAACGTCATGTGATAATGCATGTGTTATTTCATGAGAAGATACACAGTTCGATAAAGCACTCGTTGGTTGAAGAATTACATGTAAGGTAAATTATGACCGTATTATCTTCTGAATCGTTAAACCTAAGGAGATAAGATACATTTAATTCCATGGACATTGCAAGAAAGTTATTACCATAATAAAATCTGAAAAAGGTACAACAAATCCTGCAACAACAAAAAACAACAAGAAATACAAAAGTGTCCTGAAAATATGTAATGGCTCTTGTGTTGGAAACACCTGCAAAGAAAATGAAGAGAAAACAAAAGAATTACACAATTCCTCTGATTCCTTTGAGTCTGCAAAAGAAGGAACAAATGAGAGCAGTCCACGTTCTCCAACTTTCGCACACAACATACGTTCCGGACACGTGATCGACAGGAAGAGAGAGAATAGCGGAGGAGAAAGGAAAGGACAGGAGGGAGGGAGCGGTGGAAGACGCTGTCGTCGTCGGCCGTCGCCCTACCTTTGATCACCTGCACGTGGTCGCCCATCTGGAAGCTGACGGTGACGCCGGGATTCACGTGGAAGTGCACCACGTGTTGAGGAGTCGTCGAGTGCGGGTGGTTGGCTTCCGTGAAGCCCGAACCGAAATGGAACGTGGCCGAAGGGATCCCCGCCGCCGCGGCCGCCGCCGCCGCAGCAGCCGCCGCCGCCGCCGCGGCCACGTGGTGGTGGTGATGGTGATGGAACGCCCAGTGGTGGTGGTGGTGATGATGGCGATGGTGGTGTGGATGGGGATGCAGAGGTGGCAAGGGCGTGGGGGGCAGCGGTGGCGGCGCGGGAGGGGACGGGGAAGAGTCTTCGCGAGAAGAGGATCCATCTCTTCTTGTACGAGTGGAGGTGCTAGGCAGACTCTTGCCGTTCCGTTGCGCAAGGGAAGCACTGGAGGGGATTGAAGAGAAAGAGGCGCTGGCAGCCGATAATTTGGTGGAAGACGTGTTGATGGAAGCGACTAGGGAACATGCTGTAGTGGCCGTCGCAACAGTTGTTGTGGGGACTGAAGTAGAAGCTATTGCAAGCGGAGCGGCCAATACATACGTCGCTTTACATTTTGAGGTCGTGGGGCTTTCAGTGTTAGATGTGTTGGATGCGACATTAGCCGAGATATTGGAGGTCTTGGAGGTGATAGTTGCCGACGTCGTGGAAGCGAATGTAGTGGAGGTCTTGAAGTTGACAGTCGTTACTGTGGAGGCAACACAAGTTGAGGTCTTGGAGGTGACATTCAAAGACGCCTTTGGAGTCTTAGAAGTGACTGCTACTCTAATTGTAGAGACCTGGCTTGGTGAGGATTTTGAGGTACCTGTGACTAACGTCATGGAAGTGCCAGTGGAAGACACCGTTGAGGTGACAGAGGGGTAAATTTTGGAAGTTTCATTTGCTATCTTACCAGTAAGCTTACTGGTCTCACGGGATGTATTCGAGATGTCAGTGAATGTTTTGGAGGTGTCAGGGGAATGTTTTGGAGGTGTCTTGGAGGTGTTATTTGCTGTCTTTGAGGTGTCACTAACTGTCTTGGAAGTATCGGGGGATGTCTTGGAAGTATCGGGGGATGTCTTGGAAGTATCGGCNNGATGTCTTGGAAGTATCGGGGGATGTCTTGGAAGTATCGGGGGATGTCTTGGAAGTATCGGGGGATGTCTTGGAAGAATCGGGGGATGTCTTGGAGGTGTCAGTAGAATTGTTGGAGTCAGTAGAATTGTTGGAGGTGTCAGTAGAATTGTTGGAGGTGTCAGTAGAATTCTTGGAAGTGTCAATGGATGTCTTGGAAGTGTCAGTGAATGTCTTGGAGGTGTCAGTGGATGTCTTGGAGGTGTCAGTGGATGTCTTTGAGGTGTCAGTGGAAGTCTTGGAGGTGTCAGTGGATGTCTTGGTGGTGTCAGTGGATGTCTTGGAGGTGTCAGTGGATGTCTTGGAGGTGTCAGTGGATAACTTGGAGGTGTCAGTGCATAACTTGGAGGTNGTCAGTGAATGTCTTGGAGGTGTCAGTGAATGTCTTGGAGGTGTCAGTGAATGTCTTGGAGGTGTCAGTGAATGTCTTGGAGGTGTCAGTGAATGTCTTGGAGGTGTCAGTGAATGTCTTGGTGGTGTCAGTGAATGTCTTGGTGGTGTCAGTGAATGTCTTGGTGGTGTCAGTGGATGTCTTGGAGGTGTCAGTGGATATCTTGGAGGTGTCAGTGGATAACTTGGAGGTGTCAGTGGATAACTTGGAGGTGTCAGTGGATAACTTGGAGGTGTCAGTGGATAACTTGGAGGTGTCAGTAGAATTCTTGGAAGTGTCAGTAGAATTCTTGGAAGTGTCAGTAGAATTCTTGGAAGTGTCAGTGAATGTCTTGGAAGTGTCAGTGAATGTCTTGGAGGTGTCAGTGAATGTCTTGGAGGTGTCAGTGAATGTCTTGGAGGTGTCAGTGAATGTCTTGGAGGTGTCAGTGAATGTCTTGG
>NNCF01125799.1:394721-418224 GCA_002313205.1 Laupala kohalensis | reverse complement strand
GTGTCAGTGGATAACTTGGAGGTGTCAGTGGATAACTTGGAGGTGTCAGTGGATAACTTGGAGGTGTCAGTGGTTACACCGGCTGAAACCGTGGATATGACAGTGGGTGAGGTATTGGAGGTGGTAGTGGATGAGTCTTTGGAGATGGCAGTGACCGATGTTGTGGAGGTGTCAGTAGCCAATGTTGTGGAGGTGGCAGTGTTGGAAGTCATGGATGTGGAAGTCGAAGTTTCACCAACGGTGACCGTAGCGGAGGAAGTAGCAGGATTTGTTTCAGAGCCTTTGGAAGTGGAAGCGTTGTTCGAGGGTACGGCAGGAGATGTAGGAGCAGTCGTTGACGCTGAAAGGCTTGAAGGGCTGGCAGGGCNCACATCTCGCCCGCCGCGTCTTCGTCTTCTTGAACTTTTACCATGGGCCTGCGCAATAAAGCATGGCTACATGAAGATGACAAAAACTAATCAAAATAAGCATAAAAGAAAAATATATTATGAAAAGTTGAAATATTGTATTGAGTTAATCATAATGACAAAATTGAAATTAAGTAAATCATGAAATTAACATTGTATGTCAAAGGAATCTTCGAAAATAATAAGGTTTTATAAAGTTAGAAGCTATGTCACTTTAAATTTCCAGTGCTGCCGCATTTATTACAAAAGTAACTTAGAAACTAAGCATTTGGTTCCTCCCAGTATTTGGAGTCATATTGGTATTTACGTCAATGATGAAATGAAATGATGAAAATTCATCAATGAAGTTTTGAATCTCGGATCAGTATTCCTCTAGTAAAAATGGCCATTCGTTTCTAGTGGTCATCAATGACCGGGTCATTCATTTTATATGGTCACCAATAGCCGTTTGGCGATAACAGTGTGTCACAGCAATGGTCATTTTTACTAGAGCCTGCATTTCATATCCGTTACATCACTAATATTTCTGTTAAGAGGAGAGATTCTGAAAAATATTTTAACTAATTAACCGCTCTGTGATTGACCAGTAAATGGAAGAAAACAATGAAAGATAGAAAGTATAATATTGAACAACCTAGGTTCCATAGAATCTATTCCAATCAATGTTGGAAATTCAAGAAAATCAACATTCGTTTCAAAGAATCACTTTACATATCTCACAACACAGAGAATGGTTGAAAGACGTAAAGTATAATTGAAAAAAAAAATCTCTGGATGTTGATACCTTTCGATTGGATGAAGGAACCAAATTCAATGAAGGAATATGTTTCTCCAAACCTGTAGATACGACATCCAAACCTAACAGTTCAGTTGGGATGTCGTATTGAAAGGTTCGGAGGAATCCTTTCCTTCTTCCCAATTTAGATCTCGCGTCCTAATCTGTTCTCTAAGTATGTATAATTAAGTTCCTAGTATTCTTATACACAGGCGGTGCTGGTGTAGTGTTATTGTCTTCAATGTCACAATACTACACGAGAACGCATCAAATTCCATACTCTACTAGACTGAACTGTACCAGATTTTAAGCGGTATTCGAGTATTGATCCCTAGCCATTCATCGAGGCAAAAGCAATGTCCGTCATTTACAGACATTTCACGGGAAATAATGGACCCGTACGACCTCTAGCAATAACAGATTGTCCGTTCAGGCGATACGAGATAAGATAGATTTCTGACCAAGTGCACTGCGGGAACTATGCTTAAAATTACAAATTTACGGACTTAACTTAACGGAACATAAATGTGACGGAAGTTCATCGGAGCGTTAATGGTTTTAAAAATAAACTTTAAAATTAAAATGTTATATAAAACATTGATTCGTTAATTAACGACTAACGCTGTTCTGCCCAGATATAGAGGAGCAAGTTTGGAGGAAAATATACATTGTTCGCAGCAAAATAAAAGGAGTCTAAAGACCACTTGAAAAGTCGAGGAGTAAATGTCACTATTGCGAGATGGAGCCGATTCTTCCTCTCGCTGTAGACTCGTGGGGGTTTTACTCGTGTCAGCAGAATCTTAGTGAGTTTACTTCGGCACGTTAACGCCATCATCCGATTCGTGGAACCAGTGGTAATAGATACGCCATCTGTGACAGATAGAGAGCTTTTAACTCTAATCTTCGGTCGAAAGAACAGTGTCCGAAGTTAGTCTGTTCCATGGTTCAGAGCAACCATGATTGTGTGGGTGCCCTGGCATGCCGTCTGGAATTGGAGCTACACTCGGCCACCCCCACAGTACACACATGACAATCCCGCGCTTTCGGCCCATTGGTTACATCCACAGGACTCTAACTATGGAATGATGAGTCCGTGCAGTGCGAGCGAGCCGGCCGACCGCTCAGATGCTCTCCACCTCTAGCCAGTGGTCTGACGTTTTCTTTTACGTCTGTTTGTCTTTAATATGAATTTCTAAGTTTTACTGTTAAAATAATACTTACGACTAAAAAGGGTAATTGTTTTAATGAATGAAATAATTTATATATTCCATATTAATATTTATTTCTTAAAGGTTATTCACACACGCACATTATATATTTTTTCTACAGTCATAAAATTTTTACATTACATATTTTGGAACAAAATAAATTTGTTGAGCTCTTGCCGCATGCCTAGCTTTGACTTATGAATTATTGAAGTTTTTCTCTTGCATGGGAAAAAGATATAGTTTTTAAAAACAAAGTACCTATTAACTTTATTAGCTTCATTTTGTGACCATCGTCACGACATTCAGTATTGAAGGGGCGATTTTTAAGCAAACATACACGCCTGTGACACATATTTTGTGGAACAAAATGCCTTCTTATCTTTATTACACATAAATAATCAATACAAATACTTAACTAATCTGAAAACTTCTCTAGACACTTTGACAAGGTGTCCCCTTGAGATAAGTGCAGTAAAACTAATGAAGTAATGAACGGGTGCCAGATGCTTATTTGGGTTATCGCGTGGCTCTGGAAGGAGAGTCGACGTATTTAAGAATTTAATGATCATAAATATTGTCTACTCACGAATGCCTGACTGGAATGAGTACGGGTGTGAGTGTTTAGAGAATCTCCTTCGTAAGGGTTCGACCTAAGGTGGAGGGGATGGATGAATAGAGCGGTGTGTGACTACGAGCTACAGCTGGGAGGTGTGTCAGTTCAGATTACTAGGTTTTAAAATTAATGTAAATGTTAAATTAAGAATTCCATTAAACGAGAAGTTTATGTTCAGTGAATATTTTCTCCTCGTCTAGAAAATCCCATCCAACAATATAATAATCCCCACTTATATAACTCGTAAAACATCCATCGCTCTTAATTAATGAGTCATATCTTAACAATTATAACATAAAATATTTATATACAAACCAAATCATTTTCCTATAAGTTTTTCTTTCTTCGACCTGACAAGTTTTGGATTATCACTGGAAGAGGAATCTGGTTTTATACACTCCTATGTTTAAATATGGTTTTACAAGAGTTAAAATCTTACAATATTTGGTTTTCCTTTGCTTGAATCTGAAGTAGAGGGGCTTGAAATTTGTTCACCAGGTTCATTATGTTCGTATGTTGTTACTTCAGTTTCTTCACCTCGCTCCTTTTCTTAATTCTAAAAAAATTGTTCTACTTCAGTAAGAAATTAAATGTATGAGAGGGTTATACTTTAAATCTTATTAATAGCGGATTTTCGTAAGAAAAATATATTAAAATATATATTAAATAAACTTTAATTAATTCCTGTATTTGTCTTTAAAATATTTATTATAAAAATAATAAAATATATTACCGTTATTATGTTAAAAATTCTTCTTCCTTTCGGTGATTCTGTCATCAAGTGGGGTGGAAATTGAAATAATGTAGGCACTGCATCCTTTTTCAATATTCTCCGCACTCCACCTGTTTCAAATGCACTGTCTTCAAAACGTACACTGCAAAGGCTAGAAGTGCTCGAAGGATTGAATCCTTTTCTTTTTGTAGCTATAATCCATCGTTGACGACGTTCCGGGTCTTTGGGAAACCTACAAAACTTACTCAATGGATATTACATGGATTCCTATGAATGTGAATATTATATTCACAAGATTCTAAAGATAATTTACTATCAAATCTATTCCACTGGGATTTAAGTCATAAAGGACATTAAGGATTAAGTGACTAATAGTTTAAATAATTACTGAAAAGAAGCGTATAATGTAAGAATGTTCTATAGTTAACGAGAAAAGTGATAAATGATATTTAAATTTTAAGTTATCATTATTTAATTTCATATCTAAATGTTATGTCAAGTCAAAAACTAAAATTTATTTTATCTACAATTTTTGCGCTACTATTAACAAATAGTGTGGTAATACACTTCAATTATCTCATACTAATAATGAAAATACGTAATCTTCATTATACTTATTTATGAACAGATAAACAAGATTTCTTATCCATATAATTCTTGCAGTTATAGGCTAAACAATGGGTAGGCATTTCACTTCAGGTGCCAAGTTAACTGTGTAAACTGTGTAATCTTATAATCGCTTAAACGAAGCACAATCGTCGACCACATTGGCTTGTAACACGGGCTTATTCTGGTGTCACAGAACACAGAACTGTATTGGTGCCGAGTTGTTTACACTCGCTAGCGGTGGGGGGCGCCGAATACTACCGGCTCGCTTCTCGACACCCAGAGCCGCATGAGTCAGAGTTTCACAGATAAGAGTTCTATGGTTACATCTCTTGGTTGCTTTTCTCTCGTTGCGAGAATCTTAAAGAAGATCCACCTGTTGCTTCACTAAATCTCTCCCTCAACAGTTCCTCCAAAAACAACAAGAAGGAACATTGCGATCGATCGTAGCGCACACATGCTTATCGTGAGTGACTGCACATGATCATGGAAGCTGCCTTCGCTCGCACACGCCCGCTCAACACGGATATGCGTAAGATCTCCAAGAGCACAACACAGCGCGCGGGAAAAACTTTTATAAACATTTACTACGCCATGTTCCGACTTGGATTTACAAAATATTCAATGACGCATGATGACCTACTTAAATTGTAGACTGAAGAAATAAGACCCGTAAAAACTTATGGGGCCTCGATATGGGGTCACGACTATCCCGAAATATGAAAAAGAGTATCCAGCGGATGTGAATACTCAAAATGATCGGTGCATACTGAATGACTCCGACAGCGAAATTAGAAGTAATCATTGGCCCACGGATCTTCAGGTAGCTAAGTTGACGTATAGGAGATTTCTAAAGAAGAATGGGATAATTCAGATAAATGGAGAAGAGATATTTAGTGAAGAGAGAAAAGTAGGAAGAGGAGGACTTGTTACTTGACGGCTGGCAGACGAGGTGGGATTGTGACGATTTTGTTGAGAATGATCGATGGAAAGAAATCACAAGAAATGGTTTGAACCTGAAACATAGCTATTGGAAAATGAGAGTCTCCATTAACACATGACGACGTAAGAAATAATAAATGGTTCATGAGAACTCCGTAACTTTTATTAAAAATATAATGCTTGAAAATGTGTAATAAAATATTTTTTTAAGTAAAAAAAGCAAAAGTTACAACCATTTTATTTACTTTCCGGAAGCAAGAAAGGGACCATCCCATCAATTCGGAGACAGAGAATGTTTAAACATTTGAACACTTTACTCTTAACGATAAAAGAATAAAAATTTAGCTACGGGATACAATAGCAACAAATTTGTATTAAATGAAATTTAGGTGAAGAAAAGTAGGTCACTATCACAAATTATTACGGAAGTATAGATCATTCTCAATATATTGTTTATAAATAGTACTCATTAAAATAACTCTAAAGTCGAAATTTATTATTACAATACACCGCAAGAACCTAGAGAGGCAGAATGTAAAATCCGCTTGTGCCGGAAGAAATACCAGAGAAAAACCAGTTTCTTACACAGAATGAACAAACATAGAAATCTCTTAGATTGCGGTGAACCTCACCGCCAGGTAACAGATTAATCATGTTGTCGAATGAAAATGCGAACTGCGCCATCCCGTTCGCCTCTCGGGCCCGTCTACCATTCTCATTCAACAGTCGGTAGGCGCATGAGCGCGCTGAACTCAAAGTCCCGGGTTCGAACCCCGGTCCCGTCTCCTATTTTCATTCGACGTAACATGATTAATATGTTACCTGGCGGTGAAGTTCACCGCAATCTAAGAGATTTCTATGTTTGTGAACCAGAAATGAAAAAATAATACCCAAATCAAGTACTTCCTAAGGGAGTCGCCTCAGATGAGGAGTTTAGTCTCTACGAGACCACCTCAGAGGTCTTTGGGTTTCACAAGTTCAATGAGAATGATAGACGGGCCCGAGAGGCGAACGAGATGGCGCAGTCGGTAGGTGCATGAGCGCGCTGAGCTATAGGTCTCGGGTTCGAACCCCGGTCGCGTCTCCCANGGGTCTAGACCGTACACAAGGGGGGGGGGTAAGCGGGGAGCGTTTCTATTTGAAAATCATGGTTTTAGAACACAAGTTGTATAAATATTATTTCGTAAATAAAATACATTGACTCATCAAATAGATAATAAACAATTGACAATATTAAATAATAACTAAATGTATTAATTGTTCTAAGTGGCAAAGTATGCTTTTATCTATTGAGAGTTCATCCGGAAAAATCGTTGTAGTATTTGCCAAAGCATTAAGCTAAAGATTGAACTACAAAGAATTCAGAACAGAGGACATGTATTCAGCATACTGAATTTGAATTTGATGTGCAATGTGACAGTTACGTTTTATGTGGCCTTGCGTACAATGTAACAGATTGAACTCATGCCATTGCAGATGGGTAATTACGCGTTAGTTATTCCTTCCTGTGAATGCGTGCTGTCCTCTTTTTAGTAATTTTTCGCAATGTCATTTGTATTATGATGTTTTTGTGTCACCGTCTCTATCGAAGCCCTCGCAAGTTCCAATGAACGATAAATCGCATCGTTTCTGTAGCGTAAGGGAAGTCATGAGCAAGAGAGAAAACCGACAAAGCAAATCGGGAAACATCCATGTTTTCATTCTCTGGAACCTATCGAAGGGGAATGGAAACTCTTCAATTATCTCTCGGAGCACCACAATAAAAATTTCTGTGATTCGAATCGTTGAAATTGATCTCCGCGTTTCAACCAGAGCATCGCACTCACTTTTCACTCTTGTGGAAATATTCAGGTGTTATAAAGAAAAATAATAACGCATACGATTAACCAGAACGGAGAAACCCAAGTGAACACATTGAAACCTCTCTTAACCGGCCTCGGATCAATTGGTCTGTCTCGTGAAGCAGTTTCTTTTTCTCTGTTTCAGCTTACAATAGCTGGAAGTAGAGGCTCGAACATTTGTTGTTTGACGGGTATTTGCGGATTGAAGCGACGTCGGGTGATCCATGTTTGTGTCATTGTGGGCAGAACAGCGGAGAGGGAAAGAGGTGACAAGTTTAAATCCATTCTTTCTTCGGAGTCTTATATTCTATGAAATAATTCTTTCGTGTTTGTTTACGGTACACAACAGAACAATAAAATAAGTCACTCATGTCTCACTTGCTTGTTTATTCGCGATAACCTGATGAAATTGTATGTTCCTTTTGAACGAAAATAGATTTTTGGGATTAACCGGCCAAACGGGTAACCGTCTGGGGTCTCGGTCCCGACCAGTCTGGTTAAGGTGGGACCAACACTCCAAATTACTAAAATCACTGAGACGTATAATTGTTTTCTTTATTATAATTCTAATTGTTCTAAAACACAACAGCATTAATTATAACGAAGAAAAAACATGATTTGATTTGTATGTTTCAGTTAATAATATAGAACAAACAGTATACAGGAACTCGCTTGACTCGTTTGAAATGCGTAAGAGCATCAAGTACAAACATGGCGGTCGAGCACAGCTGTTTCGTGATTTATGAATCTCATCTCAGACAAAGTGAAATAACTTTCTGTAATGTCCAGTGACCTACAGATAAAAGTGAAGTAAAAATGATAACGAAAATTTACTACAAATCAAAGTAAACTTCCATCACTTTCGTGATTTAAAAGTTTAACCTAACCTAACCTAACCTAACCTAACCTAACCTAACCTAACCTAACCTAACCTAACCTAACCTAACGTCTTTTTTTTCAAAATAAGTATTTCCTCCATAAGACGCATTTGATTCCAACCACTGTGTAGCGCTTCGCGTCACTTAAAGCAAGACCTCCTCCTCTTCTCGAACGAAAGAGTTCGATTCACAGAACCGTTCTTTGTTCGCATGGAATGGTTCGTTAGTCGAGTATTGGGGGATTTGTTTGAAGGTCCTTTTGCAGCTATTGTCCTTTTCGAACATGAGACTTCGATTCTCCCCGTCTCGCACGTGATTGAATGTAAAGGAGGCATGCGTATGCATACAAACGTTATGTAACTTTACGATGATCAAATGCAGGGAAGTTAACCTCGATATGGAGAGAAAACTGTAAACAATCGACAGATTTTTATGAGATTTTATTTTTGTTCAACCCTCTAGAGCAGCACTGTTCAACTTATCAAAGATATTGGGAAATACTTTACAGATATCGGTAAACACTCCTTTGTGAATAGAACCATTGTAGACTGGAATAACTTACCAGCAGCAACACTTACGAACTTACAGAAAAGAGTAAAATGTTTCCGCAACCGTCTTCTTGCTTCTTCGAAATAGGAGCACATGTGAAGTGCAGTGAAGTGTAGTGTGGTTAATGGAGACTAAGGGTATAGCGAATAGAATTGCAGTGGAATGTAGTGATGTGAAGTGTGCCTGACTGTTCACAGCAATCCTGTTTTGGCATTATTTTTTACTGTCATTACTTTCTTTTAATTATACTATAGCAATTATTTTTACATTAAGGGTATAGGAGGAGTAATGGTATACGTGTGTATATTGAAGCCTGCTTGTACGTATGAGTGTGTGTCTGTATCTGTTTGTAAGTGAAAATGTGTTTCTGTACGTGAATATACACACATATGGACCTTTTTTTTCATTTCTTAGGTGTATTATTCTTCTCGCTTATTGTGTACAAATTTTATAAGCACGTTATTCCGTGTGTGTGTATTTTATAGATATTTGGGCGAAGATTTTTTTTAAATTTCACATTACCGTATTATGTATATTCTTATTATGTCTACTACGTTTTCCATCTGCCACCAAGCATTGCTCACTTGCAGATTAATAAATTATTATTATNTCCGGGAGCCATTTTCAAAAGACTTTCGATGGATCGGGGTCGGCACGGGATGAGGTTTGGCAAAATTTTGCAAGACGAATAAAACTAATTGGTCTATTAATTTATTTGTTACGCAATATTTTGATTCTCATCAAAAAATGTATATAACTTCAAGCAGGAAAAATTAATTAGTATATTTCTTTCTATTTAAAAAATATTTTAAATATTTAGTGTTACATTAAAATATTTTCGCATTGCAATGTATGACGGGATACTTCCGAACTCAATCTTCTATTTTCTCTCACCGGACATGGCATATCAAATACTAATTTTGACAGCATGGATTTTTAATACAAAGATGTTCTCCCCAACTATTGATGCAAAAATTGATGTTACGTGTACTATAATTAGCGGACTGACAAAAAAGTTTCACGGGCCGCCAGTTGGGCAACGCTGCTTTAGTGAATTTTCTAAGCCTTGGATTTGTCTGCCATTAAAATTTCTTCGACATAAAAAATTAATTGAAATTTTAAAAGTACAAATGTTCAAATTTCCCTCTATAAATGAAACAAATGAGAGAATTAGTTTTTCTTGGTTTCTTTCGTTTATTCAAAGTGAACATACAAGGAATAGAAAATAAGACGTAAATGATGAAAAAAACATGTTAACTAATAAAAAAGCGTATGACGGGTACTGAACCCCCACCATCTACATCAATGCATGAATAGGTCATTCATGAATACAAGAAGCTGGCTTTGTATCGGAGTAATGACTCAGGAATGCAAAGGTTATTTCCCTATGGATCTACCAAAAGAAAAAAAAGACACAAGAATACTCTGTATTGATAGATTCAAATGATGGTATTGTTCCAACGACATTCCTTTGGTTCATTTTTCATTGTAAAATTTGTAAATGAGTAATGTAGCTTAGTGCTATTGAAGCTTATCTACATGGAGCGATAGGAGGTAGGAGTTGGGTGGTAGAGCTATTGTTGGTGGGTGTGTCGCTTAGCTGGATTTACCAACAATTTGGCCCACGTAGAGATGTTCGTATAATAATAATAATAATAATAATAATAACAATAAGAATAATAATTTATTAATCTGCAACTGAGCAATGCTCGGAGGCAGATGGAAAAGAAGACAACATAAGTATACAGAATAGGATAATAAGAAATTAAATAACAAATCTTCGCCCAAATATCTATAAAATAGAAAATACAAACGGAATAAAATGCTTAGAAAATTAGATACACAAGATTAAATTAGAGGAAGAAATTACAATTAAGAAATTAAAAATTTAAATCAGGTCCGTATGTGTGTATATTCACATACGTACAGAAACACATTTTCACTTACAAACAGATACAGACACACACTCATACGAACAAGCACGCTTCAATATACACACATATACCATCACTCCTCCTATAATCTTATCGTAAATACCTCGTAGGAGTAGTTAGTAATAGTAAAAGCTAGTGATAACTAGGAGATGGATAGAAGATAGTTCAATAGTCACAGCTATATGAACAGGGACATTGAAGTAAAAAGCTACAAATTGTACCAGTGAATGAGTGGCAAGTAAGCGTGCCAGCCCTGAGCTACTGGAGGGCCTCATTCATAACTTGAAACACAACGCAATTCCGGGGCACAAAAGGTATTCAACCGAATAGTGATAGAAGAAGAAGCTCAGTGCCTCAACAATCAAGGAAGATAAGCGATGGGTTCATCCATCGTATGAAAATTACGAGTTATTTTTCGTATCTTATTTACGAAATTATCCTTACAACTAAAAAATGACGACTTGAATATGTTCCTGATTCAAAGTCTTGATAAGAAAACCACCCACAAAAATTCTTAGTTTCTATTTTAAAAATTTATTTAGTTCATTTTTTTCGTGTACAAAGTTGTATACAGATACTATTAATAACTATAATTAACATTCTAAGCGGGTACTTATCGTACGTACTGAAACTAGAAACATATTTCGACACTCCTCCCCGAAGTGCAATAACGAGGTTGGATTTATTATCAACAATTATTACAGAATAAAAAATATTTTAAATATTTGTCCCCAAAGTTAGGCACACATCAATACAAATTATCCATTACTAGAAAATAAAATAATGTGCACGAAAATAAAACTTTCAAATATTTTCATAATCCTGACGTTCAAGAAATATATTTATACAATATTTAATTTATAAGTTATGGTAGAAAGTAAAATTAAGAAAGAAACAGCTATTTTTTTTACACACTACTTCCGAGTATCTACTAAGGGAAAAGAGGTTGCATTATTGTGGTACACGGATCTTTGAGGGTGTCTGTAAATTATTAAAATTAATATCTCCATACCCGTGCATTCTAGTTTAACGCACATGGAACTTTGCAAATTTATATTTATTTCTTGGAAACTACAATTCGTTGAATTCTCGCAATAAATGAAGGCTCTACCTGGGTTTCTTCCACGCGACTCTTTTCTTTTCAAATGTTTTGTAAAAGAAGTAGATCCATTTTAACCGAGTCTCCGCCTTTAGACCACGTTTCAAGTAACCCAACTAAAGAGAATTTTTCAAGGAACTCACGAAAACTTCCCCGAGTCAGTTTCCTTGTCAATCCGTCAACGTTCCGACACAATACATCTAATACATGCCCTTTGTCCTACTGGCCTGTCGCGGACGCACCTTGCTGAGCTGCTAGCGCCATCGACCTCGTCATCCGTCCTTGCGGTGGGGGAGGTACGTACGGCGGCCGATTGCTAGGAGGTACTTTACAACTAAATTAAATAATATTAAAGAAGCACAAAAGAATGCTAAAAATTCTATTATCATACAAATCACAAGTAAATAAAATCACAATCATTTTAAGCACAAAAACAAAGATTGGCAAAATTAAAAGTAAAACTGCAACTATCCATTCAATGAGAGTGAATACCAGGGCATTCATTGTATTCACAGCCCACAGTTCTACATAAGGGGCATTAGAAAGGCGAACAGGAAAATAACCTCACCACACATTTGCATATAATTAATTTTTTTTTTAAATAAAGCGCCCTATTGAAATTGAATTGAAGGAGAGGTTGCATTATCTACAACCAGGTGGAACTTGCTGGAAACCGGGACCTCTTGCTATGAACGCAGGTGCGCCACCACTGCATTCAACAAGGGGATACGTCCAAGGTCAGGCTTTAATAGTAGGGGCGGGTGTGCAGTGGTAGCAGATCTAGCGTCGCCATTCTCACCTCGCCGTGGATAAGACAACTCTATTTTAGTTAAAAGAATCTTGTCAATTGAGAGAGATATGAAAAAGACATGAATAAAAGTTTCGTTTCAAATAAATTCATTCCAATGTTTGGTATGTTCCGATATTTATTGAAATATAGTGTACTACAAAGAGCGCTAAACATCATATCATATATCATTAATGTCCCTTTTTCTCCCCGTACGGAAGTATTTTAAAGGATTTTTCAATCGTATTCTGTGGGAAGGATCAAAACTTTTTCATTCCTTCTTCAATGTATTTGAACGTTAAATGTAAATCTTAATATCTCGGATTCTTTTTGGATACAGCGCGAATGTTGCCTCACATTTTCTCAATGTACATTAGTTAAATTTTATTTGATTGAAGATGAAAAAAAATAACAGCAACTGAACTACACAATAGGGCGTTGTATAAGTAGACTCCTCATTTTCAAAACTTTTATTGAGAATAAATTATAAAAACATGTTTCCTTATATGAATGTATGTAGGTAAGTTACAACATTAAGTTGTACTCGTTGAAAAATAATACATTAATTGAAATCCCATCAAAATATAGAACATGAAATATTTATGAAGAAGAGTCCTGGAGAAGAGAATATAGAGCGCTACGTCAACAATATTTTCCAGAAAAGAAACCAAATATGTTAACAACATTCAGAAAATTAACATTCTCATGCTACAAGATCAAATTTATAATAGTATTTTTATTTGGACATAAAATTACGCATATGATATTTCTTCGTATCATCTATAGTGCTCGCAGCGAAAGAAGAGAAATGACCTTCCACTTGCTGTACACACGTGGGCGTTTCAACCTTAGTGAGTTTACGTCTGGATGCTAACGCTTGCATCAGGCGATTCGAAGAACCGGTAGTATTAGATATGCCAACTGTCACGGATAGCGGGCTTGAACTAACCTTCGACTGAAATTAGCTTTTTCCGCAGCAGAGATGACAGCCATTGTGTGGGTGCCAGGGCACGCCGTCTGCAATGGGTGTCCAACCTCGCTCTATTGGTTACACCTCGTTACTTTTCTTTCGCTGCGAGGACTATAAATAATGTTTGAACTGCTTTCGGCGTCACACTCGTAATGAAAATTAATCAGGTTACAGAGCTTTCGTGGGAGAGCGCCTCCGCTGAATGGGAGGAGCTTTCTCTACGTCACAGAAGCGTCTCCGTCCGCTGCAGCGCCCGAATTCCACGAATCGTCCGAAACCAATAGCATCAGCTTCCGAAAACACGTCAAGTTGAAGAAACTTTGCGCTCATTTCGTCAACGAAAGAAGAGAAGAAAATGCAGAGTAACCCTTCTAGAAAGGCCTCGGATTAATCGGTCGTCAGTTTAACTAGCCTATCCCGTGAAAGTATTTTTGTGTCTTTAAGCGTATAATAGCTTGTAGGTAGTGGCTAAGACGTTGATCGTTTATCAGAAAGTTCAGGTGGAAAGTGAAACGGGCTGACGTCACGTTAGGTGTTTCATTTGTTTATGTTGAAGAGGGGAGGGGGAGGAACTCTCTTCTTCCGTCTCTTTTTTTTTCGTGTTCTTTCATGAATGTGTTTCTCTACAGAACAATAATAAGACTTTCAATGAAGCCTCAATAGCTTGTGAATTCTTAAATACCTGATGACATTGTATGGTCCTTTTGAACAAAAATTTATTTTTCACTGGATCCTCAGACTAACCGGTCAAACGGATAACAGTCCAGACCGGTTAAAGGCGGGTTATAATAATGAGATTAGGAAAAAAAGGACAAGTTTTATTCGTTATGATAAACAGAGCTGAATACTGAAATGCTCGAAGAATTGAAATTAGTAACATGAAACGAAGAAAAAACAAAGCACCCACAATAGGTTTTCTTCTGTAACTCACGAATTCGGATATTGTAGCAGAATCTTGAAGTAGCATAGAGTTCTATCAAGCACTAAGTCGCAGGACGGAGATCACTTCGTCGTAGGAGCTGGCGATGCGGTCGGCTTCGCCGTAGACTGAATTTCTTGGCAAGACTGGAAGCGAGCACGTGAGCGTGGCTGCTCGTACGCGAGCTGGGCGAAGACTCATTCTAGTTGTGATAACTTATTTCACCATGGTAATCTTGGTTGTAGGGAGAATCTTTTGTCACTGTTCTCTTAACAGCGAAGTTCCTATTTCTTGTCGATGGTTCTAGTGAAATCTTACGTCATTTCTTAGTTAGGAACGTGTAAATTACTTGGTTGTTCTGTGAGTAAACAAATGTGGTCATGCATATATATTTGGCGGTATGCGTATACATCGATATTTGGCGTTGGATATGTAAACAACGGAATGTCTTTCGAGTGTTCACATACGGCACGTGTGAAAGAATGTAAATAACATAGGGTGATAGGTACCGATTGTGCTGCGGTAGATATCTGTATGACAATATGTAGCAGAATCTGAGTGTAAGATTCTCTACACATTGTAGGAAAATTTGCCTTAATTGAGAGAATTTTAAACATTTTTGGTATACTAAATGAAACGTGACGATTTCTTAAATACCCTCGCCCCCCCCCCCCCCTCATTACGAACCGTAACGTTCCACAACACTCCCTCACCCCCCGAAAAAAACATGTACTTAGGAACGATCCCTTTGGGAAAATGTGCGTCAACGGACCACGGAATGAAGGATGATGAAACTAATGGTNCAACTCCTATCGCTCCATGTAGATAAGCTTCAATAGCACGCTACATTTCTCATTTACAAATACAACAATATAATACTCCCGCTGCAAAAAAAAATGTCTTGAATATGATTGGCTTGCACTGCGCATGCTCGGGACGGGCACACCTCGTCTTATTCCACTATGGTTGTCAGCCGCACTGCCACTGCAGTGTTAAATGATGGTGCAAAACCATTGCACACACTTTCTCTTATACGTTTCTCCGTCTGCAGTAGAGAATGAGAAAAAATTCTATAGGGAAAGGGTCATTTCTGACGTGATCTTCTATTTTTTTGGTCGTCTTCCAGTGCTCTACACATGTTCAAAATCGCCAGAAGAAATTATTTCTGTCTTTTATTTGAAATTTGTAAGTAAAATATATATTCAGAATATTATTTCAAAACATATAGCGACATAGCACTCTTTATAAACATCGTAAAAGTGTTATGTACATGAAATTTCGTTTTAGACAGAAATTGATGTATTTTGTATCTGCAGTGCGTTTGCTGTCCTTCCATGTATTTTATCAATAAAATATCTTTTATTTCGGTTTACGAAAAGTGTGTTCTACGTCTGCTTGGTCCATTTACACTGCTAAATATTATTCAAGCTTATTGAAACTAAATTAATAAGTGTATTAAACACAAATTATTTTACTGCGCCTATATCAAACTTTGAAGCGAAATATCGCTAATGCTGATGTAATGCATACTAATTGTACTTTACGTACAGCAAAATCGTTTGTGCCGTTTTTTTAGAAACATTGAATAGAGTACTTTAATACAAAAGTGCAGTACCCTTTGTTTTAAAGTAAAAATATAATTAGAGTACGTGCATCGACAACAAGTAAATTCTATCATAAATAAAAAATGTGAATTAAATTGGTTCTTACCACTTTTTCAGAATCAGGGATCGCCAAAACGGATATTAACGTCGAAATCTCGCTTTCGAATTTTTTCACTATTACAATTCTTTCTATATACTACGTATATGAGAAAGTAAAAAACATCTAATTCAAGTCATCCAAAGGAAGATGGAGTGTATGAACAAAACTGATTCAAGTTGAAAGCCTCCATCAAAGGGAAAAACTGTAACAATAACGACTATGTGAGTCTCAGCAAATCTCTTAAATCGCGTAGGAAATTTTCCGTACTTAAAAATGAAGAATAACTTTCCATTCCCACAGAGCTAATGCAATACGAAATTGGACTAATTCATGTTGGGGACCAATTGTTTCACAGTCGCAATTTCGAACATCCCACGGTTACCATGGTAAAATGAAAATAAGACACTTAAATCCCTGGTTAGTTAATAGTCATTACACAACGTAATTTTGAATAACACGACAGAAAATTGGTTACGCTCTAACCCTCTGACAGTCTATGAATCAAACAGGATGATCGTCGAGATTAGTGTGAGAGAGAGAGAAGAACTAGAGATAAAGTCGCAAAGTAAGCAAGTAGTTCAAAACCATTCCACTTATACGTTTCTCAGTCTGTAGCATAGTAAGAAATAATTCTATAGCGAAGGGGCATTTCTGGCGTGCTCCTCTATGTTTTGGTCGTCTTCCAATGCTCTGTTCATGCTCCAGATGAACTTAATACTGTCTTTTATTTGAAATTTGAAAGGAAAATTTATATTCAGAATATTATTTCCATATCAGTTTTAGAAATATTGTAAAAATGTTATATAAATGTAATTTGGTTGTATACAGAAATTGATGTATTTTCGTATCTGCAGAGTGTTTGCTGTCCTCTTATGTATTTTATCATTATCATGTCTTACATTTCAGTTTACGAAAGTGTATTGTCTGTCTTCTTGGTTTTTTTTCACTGCTAAATATTATTATTCAAGCTTCTTGAAACAGTAAACTAATGCGCAAACGTAGCAGATAGAAATTATTTTACTGCGCCTATATCAAACTTTCAAGCGATGTACCGCTAATGCGAATGTAATGCTTACTAATTGTACTTTACGTACAGAAAAATTAAGCAAAATCGTTGGAGCTGTTTTTGAGAAACATTTAAAACAGCACTTTGACCTTCATGTGAAGTACCCTTTGTTTTAAAGTAGAAAAATATTAGTACACGTGCACCGACAGCAAGTAAATTCTACCTTAAATACGAAATGCGAATTAAATTGGTTCAACCATTTACTCAGAATCGCTGCGGACAGACGGGCGGACAGACAGACGAACAGACGTTACGCCAAAAACCACTTTTTCTGAATCAGGGATGGCCAAAACTGATATTAACGTCGAAATCTCGCTTTCGAATTTTCTCGCGATTACAAAATACATACTACATATATGAGAAAGTAAAAATGATCAATGCAGTAACTAGAGTGATGTTTCTCAACAAACGACAGTACAGATATTTAATCCTTGAGAAGAGTCAACTATTCCATATTTTGTTATTTCTTCTCCATCTAGAAACTAGGCAGGCGCATTGTCGTTCGCCTAGACAAGTGAAACTAGCCACTTTCGTTTAATAATGAGAGTAAGTTTTCTTTTTTACATTAATGGGACAATGAGAATCATCTAATAGAATTCGCTGCGGAAGTATACTGCAGCGTATCCCGTATTCCTTTCATTTCCAAAGTTGTTAGTTCCACACCAATTTCATTACGTTATCACGAATAAACAAACGAACGAGACTCCATTGGAAGTCATTTTATCGTACTCTGTATGTAAACACGCACACGAAAAAATTAAACATTATATAAACTTATATGAACTTTGAAAACTTAATGTGTGTACATGTATGTTGGGAATCAAACTGGAGAACTCCCTCCCTCTTCCGAGTTCTGCCCGCCACAACGCTCACATATTGCACACCTACATCGCGTCTGCGTTTTACTTTCCAGTAAAGGCCCGTCAAACAATCAATGTTCCAGTCACGACTTGATAGACATTCTACGCTGAAAGAGATAAATAACTGTCCAAAGGGAGGTCGGTTGACCAGAGGCCGGTTAAGAGGAGTTCCACTTTCATTGTGGTATTTATGTAAATGGGAGGGAAATGTAGCTTAGTGCTATTGAAGCTTATCTTCATGGAGCGATAGGAGTTAGGAGGTTGGGTGGTAGGAAGGTGTTACGAGCCAAACGCTCGTAATTATTTAACTTCAAGAAATTATGTGTAAACATACGTATAGAAGTTTGAATTTATAAGTGCTCTTTGATTATCATAAATACTCTTTGAATTTATAAGTGCTCTTTGATTATCATAAATACTCTTTGAAAGTTATAAGTGTTCCATGAAGATTATAGAAGTTCCTTGAAATACAATTTCAGAACGCTCTCCAGATAAACACTCTGTGCTACGTGTGAATGAACACGCCTTGGCACTATATAAAGGGCAACATTCAACACCCAGACATGGCAGTCATGAACTCAAGTGACACGACGTCACTCTGCAACTAAAGCAGTCGGAACAATCTTCGAGTAACACAACTTACTCTGCTACTCTACGGCTTCATCGTGGCTGAACACATCGAAACTGCTCACTCGGTTCAAGTAGTTAGTGATAGTAATAGTTATCGATACTAGGAGGAAGGTGGATAGAGGAAGGAAGGTTTGCTTATCAGCAGTCACAGCTATATGAATTGGGTGAAAAGCTACAAATTTTTCTGGCCCCTCCGGGAATTGAACCCGGAATGACTTGGTGAAGAGTGAGAACGCCGCCACCTGAGGGGCTCAACTGTAGTCATACCACTCGGTCGGGAGCTGTTTCAAAGCACACTTCAGTAAGATAAACTAGAATAAATCGAGGTCACTCTCTCCTATTCTTCCATTCATGGAGTATTTGCCTTAAAGTCGGAGGGCTATTTATAAGTGAAGTGAAGGGAATGCGTGAGGCATCTGAAGCAGTGTGCGTCATCGCTCCATCCACCCACGCCAGAGATCTCCGAGGCAGAGGACCAACTCGTCCACTCGACGCGTTCTCTCTCTCTCTCTCTCTCTCTCTCGGCACCCACGTAATGCCTCGCGATGCATCGAGAGCACGCAGCGCTCGCTCATTCATTGCCGAAGGTCACGCATCGCAGCGCGGGCGTCCCTTCGTTAGACTTCGATTGAAAAGTTTGCTCGTGTATTATAAGATTGCGGCGAATAAATGTGCACAGTCTCCAAAGGGTGTGTTTCGGAGAATAAGGGAGAGAGAAGTTACAAGGTTCCTGTCAGATATATATCCCATAATTATTAAGTAAATATATTGCATAATTTAATATAAATAATAATAATCCAATATGTGAGGTTTCATTTATGTGTTCATTTTTCATTGATTTTTAAACTTTATCTACAGAAGACTGTAGTGTCGCTTTTCGCTTTATTTTCAAGTGACGTATCCAGGGGCGTAAGATTAAATGCTAGGGGCAGGTTGGAGAGTTTAGCAGTGTGTTCGGAAATAGGGAGAGGGGAGGATGAGCAGGATGGTGTTGTAAGAGAAGTGAGTACAGTTTATTTCGTATATACTGTCTTTCATAAATTAAAAAGTTTTAAAGTTAATCAAAAAAACGTAAATGAAACTGAAGATAAAGAAGCCTTCCTCAGTGACGTTCATATGAGGCGATTCTTCTCTCTTCGCTTTACGTTGACCGACTGTGAGATGAGATGAAAGGTAAGAAAAGTCTCCAGACGAAATAGTGGGAGACGATGTGACGTCACAGCGAGACACTTTTCTACGACGACGTAATTTTTATTGTTCGCGATATCGGTAATGTTGAGTGATAATACAGTAGATTAGTATAAAAGACACATTCTCTTGTATGTGTCTGCCTAGTTATAGTTCTTTCATATTTCCTTAACATCTGATAATTCATTCTTCTGACTGTAACATTTCATATATTTAAAGTTGAATGTTTTCGTTCCATACGGAAAGAACTGGAAATTGAAAATACTTGAATAAAGTTATACATATACACAAAATCTTGTTTTTATATATTAGTAAGATAAGACCAGTTTCAGATTTTGTTCACTTCTCCACTTTTTTAAATCTTCGAATCTCATCCCTATTACGTCACCGCGACTCCCACAATTTCGGCTCGGAGACGGATGCACTACTCCCACATGAGAGATTAATACGTCATGTTTCACCCACCCACCCACCCACCACCGGCCAACCACGCGCTAACCACTAGTTTTTCTCTGCATTTCAGCAAGTTAAAATTGTTTATAGACTATTTTACAAAATTTATTTATTGAAAATTATTATTAATACGCTTGAGTGTGTTACATATTTATTAGAATTGAATTAATATGCATATTATTTCAATGTCAAGAAGGCTTGATTGTAGGCAATATTTTGTATTGTAAAAATGTATTTTAAGAAGTTCCAAATTATAAATAATTAATATAATTTTATCAATAATATTAGTTTTAAATTTGTTTTTTTATTATATTGTTGGGCATATTTCTTTTCAAAGCATTTTGTGGGAATGTACTATTAATTTATAATATTGCTATTAATTATTTAATTAATATTTTATACCATTTCTTTATTTACTTTATATTTATGTTATTTTGTGTTACCGTTTTTGTTTTGTTTAGTGAATTTTTCTTTGACGAGGGTGAGTGTTTTGTATTTTAACTGATATATAATTTAAAATTTGTTTAAATAACTCCTATTGAAAACATTTGGTTTAATTTTTGTGTCATTAAGTAACAATTATTTCAAAGATAATTATAAGCTTCGTAAATTACTTATTATAAGTATCTTATTAAATGGTTATTGCAGCTTTAGAAGAAAGATGACACAATCCCCTTTTAAAAAAAACAGACATCTTTCGAATTTTTTCCTAGGTAATTAATGAATAATTAAACAGTACTAAATAGAGGCGTTAGTTTCATTTAAATGAGTTATGTTGGTTGTTCCAGCTGAATAGACCTACTAGAACATTCCTGTTATGTAGTGGAGGAGTCTATTAACTAGAACGTAGAAGTTAAGATATGGAATCCTCTAAGAGGGAATACTCCATTATTGCACTATCCTCCCAAAATTTTAATGCAGTAGTTAATTAAAGTCTCTGTCCATCTCTTTCTGCGGCGTGATATTGATTGCCGATCAGGAGAGATTCTGGTGCGTGGTCCAGCTGGAAGGTTTCGCGTAATGCGCATTCCCTGTCTGACGCAAGAAAGTTCATCTTTCCTATTTCGGAATTATTCGAACACTCACATTGACTATTGCATAAGGCGTGATGTCACTCTGTCATTTTAGTAATTATTTTACCTTATCATGTACCTAGTATATAGAAAGTATTGTAATCGTGAAAAAATCGAAAACCGGATTTTGTCGGAAATATCCGTTTTGGTGATCCCTGATTCTGAAAAAGTGGCATAACGTCCGTCTTTCTGTCTGTCTGTCCGACTGTCCGTTTGACCGTCCGTCCGTCTGTCCTTCTGTCTGCACCGATTCAGAGTAAATGGATGAACCAATTTCATTCATATTTCGTATTGACAATAGAATTTACTTGTTGTCGATACACGTGCTCTATTTTTTTTCTTTAAAACAAAGGGTACTTCACGTGAAGGTCAAAGGTCTCATTTGAATGTTTCTCAAAAGCGGCTCCAACGATTTTGCTTAAATTTTCTGTACGTAAAGTACAATTAGTAAGCATTACATTCGTATTAGCGGTATTTCGCTTGAAAGTTTGATATAGCCGCAGTAAAATAATTTCTGTCTGCTACGTTTGCGCATTAGTTTACTGTTTCAAGAAGCTTGAATAATATATAGTAGTGTAAAGTGACCGAGCAGACTTATAGTACACTTTTCGTAAACTGAAATGTAAGATATGATAATGATAAAATACATAGCAGGACTGCAAACGCACTCCAAATACGAAAACACATCGATTTCTGTCTACAACCAAATTACATTTATATAACATTTTTACAATATTTTAAAAACTGATATGGAAATAATATTCTGAATATAAATTTCACTTTCAAATTTCAAAGAAAAGTAATAAGTTCATCTAGCGTCTTTGAGCATGAATAGAGCACTGGAATACGACCAAAATATAGAAATGATCCTTTCACTATATAATTTTTTTCTCATTCTAAGCTGCTGGCGAGAAACGTATATGAGAAAGTACAAAGTGCAGTGGTTTTGCACAACTAGTTTATAATTATTATTATTGTAGACATTTTCACGACTATCGATGATATTTGTGGGAGTATGAATTGATTCTGCACTGTATCCAGCTTTCCAAAGGAATTTACTCTGACAGCTTTGGGTTGTATAACTCCTTCCCTAACACACAATATGTGCCAGTTCCGTGGATCGTACAATCCTTGCCACATCCACTGGTCCCTTCTTAGGTGAATTGGAATTGAATCTAGCGCACCAGTAATCACGGGAACAAGTTTGGTGTTTACACTCCACATCAATAATACTTTAATTTTTCTCAGCATTTTTGGATACGATATTGTTATCATTTCGTACTGACCCGTCAATTAGAAGATTGGGTTTCTTCGACCAATCGCGCTCTACAATATCTGGTTTACTGGCTAAAATCGCTCGATCAGAGTGTACCTGTTTATTATTATTATTATTATTTCCATAATTCTCTCAACTTTAATTTTGGTTTTTCTCTCAGCAGTTGTTTTCTCTCCAACAACTTTCTGGTAATGTGGGTAGGGGACAGGACGACTCTGTGCTGCAGTCTGCTAATGATATTGGTGTTTATTTCCAGTTTTGTAATGGAATCTACAAGGGATTGTGGTACTAATTCTCAGGGTAGATAAACTGTTAGGCACAATGTATACTTCCTGAACATTCCAAAGTTTTTTTATTTCAAAAGCGAGTTGTTGTTATTTTGACATTTTGTCGTTCTTTGTTGTTGTTGTTATTATTATTGTGCATCATATTGACTGTTCAAATTTAACTTTATAGTTCATCTGTAATTTCATAAATCGTAGCATCCTCTCACTTTTCTTCCCACTCGAACAAAACACTTTCACTGCCTCGATTATCCCATTTTCCACCTGACTTCAAATCCCACGTCTTTCTCCGCTTCACTGTGCGGCGCCTGTGGGCCCAGGAACGCAACCCACGCCACGCCGCAAGGCGAACCCTGCGGGACACCACATGGAGAGCGCACAGCGTGGGTGGGTGGTGGGTCGCTCGCCTACACGTGCCCACCCACGTTCCACCCACGCTCCCTCGTGTCCTCGTCTCGACAACGTTAACCAGGCGCACTCTACGAAAATATCCAACGTCTAATACGTTAACTGACAGCGGCGGTGGTGTAGTGGGAGCGTCTTCGCTTCCACACTTTCACTGGCTAAGCGGTAGAGCGCGGGTTCAAACCCCGCTCGGCCGAACTTGGCGAGGTTTTCAGCTGGGGTTTCCCTCACCTACTCCAGAACACATTTCGGTTCGATACCATAAGTTCCCCGGCAACCCAACATCTCTCCTTCCCAATTCCC
>NNCF01125799.1:380215-394417 GCA_002313205.1 Laupala kohalensis | reverse complement strand
CTGTTCACATACAGTACAACAAAATGAGTTTTCTTTCGAAAATACCACCGGCCTCCCTCATCACAAACCGACTCATTTCGCCAACACCCCCTTGCTCCCGGACAGTAACGTAATTCATGAACGATTCCTCATGTACATTTAGAGTCAACCTGACAGTCGGTAGAACACTGAACTACTGACTGGAAGCTGATGTTCGAATCCCGCGGACGTCACAGGTCACTCACGCCTCAATGTCCACGCTTTAGAATCGGCTCTTTAGCATAATGCTGCTGCTTCATTGTGCTTCTCTTCTTCCATGAACCCCGAGATTAAGAAATTGTGAGGTTCGTACGCATTCTTCAGGACAAACGTCGAGTAAATTTTAATCAAAATTGCTAGTAGTAAATTATTTTCGTATTAGAAGTGAGGATTAGTAATATATAGACAGCCTAGCTTCCAGAATCCCTTTTCCCAGTTAAATCCCCCTCCTATATCATTTCTGCCGCTGCTCACCATATGAAAATAGGGCAATGCTTTATCATTCGTTAATTAGTGCACTGTTCCACAATTTATCGCGTTTTCTATTTCAGTTGCTTTATTAGCATATTGACGTACGTGGTTTCACAAAGTTTCATGTTTGATGAATCGCTATGGAATGGCCGCGTAACAGCATCGACACAAGTAAGTACACTTCCTAGATATAAAAAAATCCCTCTGCTGAGTTTCTTGGAACTTGCAATGAAAGTACTCATCACTATTTATTAAAACCATTCCATGTGTGTAATATAGTGTCAATTTACCATTCGTTAACAAAGCACAAAAAGGGAATTAAACAATTGAAAAAATATTGAGGACAAATGACTCCAATGACAAAATCAATTGAGGTTTGACGAAAATTCATCCCAATCCTCCAAATACTGGTTACGGAGATTATGGAAATCATTCGATATTTAGAGAGACTAGTGTTGGATGCTTCGCGCATTCAAACAATCCGATTGAAGTCATTATATGTCATTATGTCATATATTACGGTCAACAAACAATTCTCCGAATTTCGAATGTTGAAGATGCAGGTCAGGAATTAAATCTCATGAAACGCCTTTTGATTTCTCGCTTGTGTTGCAATGAAACCCAATAAATTGATCAACGATCGCGTATCAATGTGTTATTTAAAGACATTATCAAAGAATGACAAATTAAACGTAGTTTGTTAATTGCTCATAGTTTTAATGTTATAAAGCTTTTTCGGCTGCATAGCAACCGTCGTCAGTAACATATTTATGCATGAAAATGACAATCATTGAAACATAAAAAAATAACATGAAAGTATACAATAATTGAGATGTAAAAACAGTATCGAAAGAAGTGTAAAAATTATTGAAATCATGAAATGAAGTAAAGAAAAGAACAATGAAATATGAATATTTCCAAATTTCCAAAAATGTTATCAAGAGCCATCGAGTAGTAAAATTACTTGTATTTAAGAGGAAGCACCTCAGCAGAGCTTTTGTATCTTGCTCCTTCGTCATTTAAAGTTTACGCCAAAGAGATTAGTCACCAAAGTTCCGAAAAAAAATTGTACTTGGTTTTAAACAATAAAATGAATTATATGAGATGAAGAATGAATAATTTTCATAATTTTCAAAATTTCTATCAACAGTCACAAGTAGTAACCCAATTACTTTTATTTAGGAGCAAGTGCCTAAGCAAAGCTAGTGCCTTACTCCTTTGTCATTTAAAATTTAATGCCCAAAAGGTTAGTCGCCAAAGGATCGGAAGGATTACGTACTTGGGTATATTAATATTTTTTGCCGAAAGTACAGCTGTCTTTTGCTGTTTGAGCTGATTTAGCACCGCTTAGCCATGATGCGTTGAACTTGTCATCGCATCATGTTGCCAGTCCCTAGCCACGTGGAGGCGGGTGTTCTTCCACTGTCTAGCAGGCTTCGTCGAAAGGAAAAAGTTGACATCAGCTCAAATTTACGCAGTGACTGACATTAATTTGTAAGAAATTATTTGAAAGAGTATTTTTCCGAAGTATAAATTTTAAGTGTGTATAATAAAAGTTAAAAAGAGTTTATATATTACAAAGAAAATTAGAATGAAGGTAGGTAAAAAGTAACAAAACGATAAAATACGAAATAGATCAAATAGATAGATGAAATAAGTAAGAAAGAGTAAATGTAGAATAAAAATAAAATAAAAATAATTAAAGTAGAGAAGAAATTATTTTGATTTACATTGAAAGCTATTCGAAGAGATAAAATAGTTTAAGAATAGAATAAAATAGTCTGGTAATAAGCTAACAATAGAAAGTAAGTACATAGGATAAGATATATTAGCATTATACAGACAGGACTAGTAGTAGCATAGAGAATAGCACTGTGGGCATGGCAGCTGACAATTAAAGACGACCCTGCCAGACAGTGCCACCGGTGGAGTTGACCACCTCCCTGAGTCTCCACCGTCCAGGGTTCTATATATTACCAACTGAACAATGTAGTTTAGTAATTTTGGATCCTCAGCTTTGGACAGGGTAACGTTGTCAAATAACGGGTATACAAATTCGAAGTTCAAGGGAGAAGAGCTTTCTGAAGATTCAATGATAGAGATGGTTGGAGACTGCGTAGTTTCGGTATTTTCAGGGTCCAGGGGACGTTCCGTGTTTTGTTGGTAGAAAGAAGAATGAATAGAAGGAAACAAATACAAAGTGAGCAAATCGACAAAATTATATACCTGATTATTGAGGGAAAATGNTATATGGTAATTGAAAGAGGGTTGGAGAAGGGGTGAAGGGGGTGGGAAGGTCGGGGGTTTTCCAGGAACTCGCTGCAGAAGACGGAAAGAATTCCGGAAACGGGTTCAGGGTGTTAACCGTTTGGAGTAGGGTGCAGTGCACTGGAGAGTTGGGGGTGAGAAGGAAGGAATTTGAAGGCTAGTTTCATAAGAGGGGAATGAAGGTTAGGGATTTGTTCAGTTAATAGGGAGATGATGATTTTTTAGGATATTATGGATATGTAAAAATTCTAATTTGATCCGGAGCCAAAATCTATTTTCTACTTCTAATGTATGAAGATCCTTCTCAATGTTGAACGTGAGTTTGTTTTCTATTAGGTGGTTGACGAAGTGAGAGACTAGTGTTATTTTTCCATGCATTTATGTCTTCTTGTACTCTTGTACTCAACGACATAATCAACAGCTAACATTATGTACGTATGATGTTAAATAATTCATTCAAAACATTTTTCTATCGCAACCTAAAATAGGCAAGGTTATGTGAAACAGAGAAACAAGAAATAATTTATTATCGAGGAAAACATAGTGTCTCTTTCTATACTATTTATTACAGAAAACGTTTTCGTCTGCTTTGAGGCNATTTAGCACTGAAGATGGTCGCTACGCAGTCGAAAAAGCTTTCTGTATTAAATAGTTCAGAAAGAGACTATGTTTTCCTCAATAATATATGAAAACTGTTTCAATACTTCACCATCACCTAATACAACTTGCAAACGTACAAGAAATGATACCATTATTCCGGATGACAACGAACACATATTGTATGTCTGGAAGTTTCTTGCGTTCCTTCTTAAAGACGACAACCACACTTTAAATCCACGTTTTATACTTCGTGCAAGGAGTTGGTCAGAGACGATGAGACGAGGCGAGCGCGGGTTTCAAAGCTGAGCGCTCCATGTGAACTGATAAGCGAGAAAGGGTCGGTGTGATTCCCAGCGTAGGTTGTCCCCACTACTATCGGGTCTTTTCTTATAGACCCCTTAATTCTAATGGCTGTGGAGAGTACAACAAAAATCGCAGAAAAATACAATTACCGCCACTGGATTTGTAATTTTGTTTTGCATATACCCAAGTGAAAAATTTGGTTTTAGGAATGAATATTAATTTTTTTAAACCCGAAATGTTTCAAAAAGCGCGATATTTTGGCGGTTTTTGCCGATACGTCGACTTCATTATTTTGTACAAAATAAACTAAGAGTGACAAAAATAATTCTTATCCAGCGAATGATCACTGCTTAATTTCAATCTTCTACTTGCAAAATATATTGAGTCATTTATTTTTTTCGAAAGCACTGCGAAAAACGACCAAACACATTATTAAGGAATAAAACTTATACTGTCGCACACACAAGAATGCCATGATCACATTACAATTGAATTAAAACATTTAATACTATTTATGTAACCTTCACCAAGTGTTAAATAAAACAATGTTTTGAATAAACGGCCAGCGGTGCAATATAGTTCCGCGCGCTGCTGCCAAAGCCGTATTCAGTCGTCAGGTGTGGGGTCCAGTTTGTTAAAGCCATACCAGTCATGTGATACGCGAGGCAACAAAGAGCGTGTCTGAAATCCCTCGCTGGTCGCTAACTGAAAACATGGTTTTATTTATCATTTGATGGAGGTTACACAAATAGTTTTAAACGTTTACATTTAATTGTAACGTGATCATGGCATTCTTCTGAGTGCGACAGTATAAATTTTATTTCTTAATAATGTATCTGGTCGTTTTTAGCAATGTTTTCGAAAAAAATTAATAACTCATTATATTTTGCAAGTAGAAGATTGAAATTAATAAATATTGTCACAAATACAACACTGATCATTCGCTGAATAAGAATTATTTTTGTCACTCTTAGTTTATTTTATAAAAAGTAGTAACGACTACCCAGTCTCTTGCCACTACCCGATTTCAAGGCCTCTTGCTAGTATCTTTACATAGATTATCAACATCCATCTCGAATAAAATATCGAAATTTCGCTTTCATCTGGCGATTCGTGGTCAGAAAGGAAATGAGTGACGTTGTCTTTCGCCAGTAGTATCGTGATCATCAGTGTTAGGTCCTGCTGACTGATGGCAGTGTTTACACGGTACGTGAAAATCCTATGGCAGAGTGCGTCACTTATCTGACTACGAGATGGCGGTGTTCACTAATGTCTGAATACACTCCTCTGACAACACTGACAGAGAATTACGACCAGAAACATTGCCCGAGTATTCGAACCTTTACGGAGAAGAAACTGAAATGAAGGTTTAAGATGAATAAATTTTAATATTTCGCAAAAAATTCTAACTCTAGCAAAATTTCTTGGAGTATACTATTCCCATCTTCATTATGATAACAAGAACATTGTGAACTGATGCAGCTTAATTTACATACATACATATCAGTATTTTCTCTTATAGTATCGGATTAAAATTCGATAAGAACTGGCGCCTTTATAAAATTAAAACTATTTCCACGGAAATTAAATTGTTTGTTTGAAATATCTTTTGGCATTTTAAATGGAATTAAGCCTTTTTCTGAAGCGCAAGTGATTGATTAACAGATGCGATGTGAGTTGGCTTGACCGCTAACCCTTGGCCGCATGGAAGGTGCTTCAAGATGTTAATCCGGACGCTTTAGAAACGGAAATGAACAAAAGAGTTGAAAATCCAGATCATACTGAAATTGACCGATAACGCAATGTAATGTAGAGTCGCTTTCTATCAATCGTCCTGTACGAATAAGATGTATCCAGAGGCGGATCTATGCCCCCCCCCACCATAGGACCTGAACTCTTAACAGATATAATTAAAGTTGATAAATGGCATTGTTTGTAATTGTTATTAGTTATAATTGTTATTGTTATTAATAATACTAGATTAATAAAACCTGATTAATAAAATTAATAATACCAGATTAATGAAATTATTAATACCATATTAATAACTTTAATAAATAATTGTTAATAATAATACCAGATAGTCAATTGTTAATTATTTATTTGATGTATTTTATTTAAATGTTATTTTTATAAAATTTGTGTTGTAAAACCATATTTGTTAAACAAAAATGCTCCCGNATGTTATTTTTATAAAATTTGTGTTGTAAAACCATATTTGTTAAACAAAAATGCTCCCGCATTAGCCCCCTTCTTGATTATGGTCTAGATCCGCCCTTGGATGTATCGAAAATATTTTGTAAATATTAAGTATTAAAAATATGAAAAATCGATACAGATCCCATGTAACCTAAAATATTGGAAACGCTTTCTACTTTGTAATATATAATTAAAAAATACATTTTGATAATGAAACTCGCGATTATCGTAAATCCGTGAAGATCTAATCTAAAGCTCGTAAAGAACAACGTACTGTCAAATTTCTCCCTCAACAAATTATTGAAAACATGTCCTCAAAAGCGATAATCCATCATGGTAATCAGTATCGAGATTTTTTATCGCATACACTTGAGAGTACGATAAAGAATTGACGTTGGATGTGCAGATGCTTCATTACACACATCACAACCATCGCCTTCACTCGTCAAACAAGAAGAGTCCTGCGTTATTTGATAAAAAAGTGTCGTCGTTTTCCTTCGTGTAATCACGTGGTGTCTTTGAATTAAAAAATATTTGATTTAAAAACAATTAAGGAACTTTAACGGAAATAACTTCATCAATTTTGAATTTATTGTTAATGTATTTGGTAATGCGTTTGAGTCGTATTTGACTAATTTATTTAAAATGACTTAATTTTGAATCGATGACGCAATTGCAGCTTTTGTTCTCGCTTATCACACGAAAGTTTACATTTCCCATATATTCATATTGGTTTAATTAAAACAAGAATCGAGGAATCCTAGAATGATTTCTATGTCATTATGAGAAAGAACAGTCCTTCGGTATGAGAAGCCAATTGCAGCAGCATGCTCACGATCTGGAATTGATTCATTAAATCCTAACACGTTTCAAGACAATTTCTGTAAGTACATTTTACAGAATTCTCAATATATCAAAAATCAACAGAAATATTGGATTTTTTTTCCCTTTTCAAAATTGAAATTTAATAACCTAAAAATCCTTTTTTCTAAACGAGTAGTATAGATTATACCACATAAATTATTACATATCAACCACTAGAGAAAACAATAAAATAATCTCGTTAAGATTCCCATTCATTCTAAATCAAATTCCCATCAAGTTCATCATTTTAATTCGTCCATTTCACTATTCGAATATTCATTTGTTCGATACAAAACTTTCACTTCAAGATTAAGATCACATATAATTATAAACATAAATAAATTAATCGCTGATCATTGAGGGAGTAATTTATTAACATTTTTTGTAATAATATTGAGGGCTCTGTCATAAATGAAACAGAATATATAACCATCTCTAGATACCAAAATAATGAGAAAAAATTAGAAAGAGGAGAAATGAGATAAAAAAAGAAGAAAAATACACTAAAAGGAATGTTATTATTGTATATTATAATAGTTTGAAGATAACTATGATATAATGATTTTCCTAATGTTGTTTTTGTGAAACGTTTTCGCATTATTCTGGAATCTAGAGATGGTAATGGTTTTATAGCCCCGATGATTGTTAAGGTATTCTTTGCGTCAGGGCGACTAGGCTAAAGAACCCCCAAAGATGTTTCAAATGATAGTCTCAACCAGTGGCGATGAAGATTCATTCCCTTACGATGCGAAACTTTGAAATATTTGACATCAAATTACTGTGGACTTACATGGAAAAATCTTCGCGGGCTTATGTCTTGTTTGATATTCTGGCAAAAGTACCGACTTAACACAGCGAAAACGAATCTACCGAGACATAGGAAATGGAAATAAAAACGCAATGATGTTTAGATTTCTATAACTTACGCGGCACTTATACGAATAATTCCAAAAACTGCGGGGAAATACTGTTCTAAGGGAAATGGCAGCCGCATCACGTGACTGCAGACGATGCGACTCTTGTCAAAGAAAGAATCAAACAACAGTATAAATGGATTATCCAATAGTAAAAATCAATAGAATGTATTATTCATTAATAAGAACTACTTTGGTGAATATTTCCAAGTTTTGTGAATAGTTGGCAACTTGACTTCAGTCAACGCGGATATAATACCTTAAAGTAACCGAAACGTTGGCGTAATTAATAAATCTTTTAATTTACGACCAAGCTCTCTCTATTATTACTATATATTAAAGTGCTTTCAAAGATCCTGAAGATATTAACACTTTTTATATTCATTAATAGCTCAATAATTCATTACTCTAATAAACGTTCGCAAACGTGAAAACTTTTATCCCGATGAAATTAGGCTACATACATGTCCTCCCGGCAGATGATGTGAGCGTAAAATCGCGACGTCTGCGTTGGGACGTTTTACCGCGACGCGTCGCTCCGCCGCGTTTTGCGCGCTCATCATTTTTTTGCAGTTTCCGGTTCCGGCGCCAAGGCACGACGACGCGACGAGGTCACAGTTCCAGTTCACCCCTGCCCCCCTCACCCCCCCCACCCCACCGCCATATCCAACCACTCAGTCGACGGGGAATCACCCGGACCGTCGCCCCTCGCGGTCGGTAGCACTTGTAAACGACCAACGAATACGTGGACATCGGCGGATCCGTGTGGGGGGTGGGGGGCTAAGGGGGCAATATTTCCCCCCCACCCACCGCCATTGGACCTGAACTCTTAACAGATGAAATTGGAGTTGACATTGGTAAAAGTGTTACCAGATTAAGAATTGTTATTAGTTATGATTGTTGTTATTAGTTATAAATGTTATTGTTAACGCCAGACTAATAAAATCTATAATACCATATTAATAAAACTAATTAAACAATATGAATAACTTGAATAAATAATTGTTATTGTTATTAATAATACCAGATAGTTAATTGTTAATTACTTATTTGGTGCATTTTATTTAAAGGTAATATTTATAGAACTGGTTTTGTAAAACCATAATTTTAAAACAAAAATGGTCCCCGGTTAGCCCCCCTCCCCCCTTGATTACGGTCTAGATCATCCGCCATTGATGGAGCCCATCGATACTCTTTTTCAAAATTACTTTTTCCGTGTCATCTTTACTAATGAAAACGAAAAAGTTACTAACAAAACCTTTCAAATAATAATAGAATTTTGAAAACAAAATGATTTGCAATGTATAGTAAATAAATCATTATTTTCTTCTCAAATACTGGTCCACATGCACCTTCAAATCAATCTGTCATTTTATAAATAAATAAAATAAGTAAATAAATGACTTTATTAGTGGCGAGACTCAGACCGAGGTCTGCTCTTCCGCCTAACCACTTTAAAAATATTTACAATATCATTGCAAAATTCGTTTGAATGGGAGGGTATTTGCTGTATTTAGTATTTAGTACTGGGAAAACAAGCTGAGGACCATCCCGGTATTGAACCTTAAGCGATTGAGGGAAACCCAGCGAAAACCCCAATGAGGATGGCGAACGTTTTGTCGTTTTCCATTGAAACAATTTATAAAATGCGGGTGATGTGGTTCAATGTCTTCGTCCTCGATTCCTCACGTGATCAACAGTACGTATCTAATTTCGTCTTTAAACGAATTCATTGTATACATCTGTTTGAAAAATACCTCTCACTAATGCATAGTGACACTCGAAATCGGAGAAACCGATTCACGTTATATCACGTTGTATTTTGGCAGTTTACCAATTAAGTCTTTATTTATTTTTTTATTTTTTTCAATTTTAGAAAGTATTGATTTTTCTTTGTTATGTAGTATATCTTATTTTGAATTTACCATTAATAATAAATTTATCTTTTTTTAAAAATACAATATGTATTAAAAACTATTAAATATTTAATAAACAATATAATTTTTTTGGTTAGTCCTAATATTAAACTGCAGTTTAATATAAATATTTGAGTTATATTTGTTACAATTGTTACTGTACTATAATAAATTTAGATGTTTAATGTTATTATGAAAATTTATTAAAATAATATTTGATAATTTATGATAAACATATTACGAAGATTTAAAGTCATAAATTTGTAAGTCTTTATCCTGTAATCTAGAATGTAATGTAATGTTCTTCGCGATTAGTTGTAATATTATATTGTAAACGATGTATTTTGCATTGTATTTAATTATTATGCATCACACTTTGTAGTATATTATATAATATTTGTTTCGGCCTTCAGCCGTCGTCATCCTAATTGAGTTTTTTTCTGTATTTTCCTCAATTGCTTAAGGTTAATACCGGGATGATCCCTAGTTTGATAACCCTGAGTAGAGTAATTTTATTGTCCTCCCTTTTCGTGGTAAAATTTACGAATACGTTTATAAATATATTAATGTACCTATCTTATTTATGTATGTATTATTATCGTGTATTTATTTGACGGTGGTAAGGCGGAAGAGCAGGTCTGAAGGCTTGAGCCTAACTACAAAATAAAACTTTATTATTATCATTATTATTATTATTAATGCTAATCATAGCGAAGTTACACCAACACAGTTAATCCTTTAATTTTAACCGTACAGTGCAGTTGTCCGAGACGAAAAATGACCTTGACTTGGAATTTTGTTGAAAGAAGCTCAAATTGTACAAAGGGGTATTTTAAATTGGGTCAAGTAGAATATTGAAACCCCATAATTCGTAATAGAGGGTGATCGCAAAAGGGTGAATCCTACCCCTAAAATTGATTTTTTTTAAATTTCCTCCCAGATCAATGAAAATCATCACTTAACTAATCTGAAATACTTTTATGACCGTCATAAGCGACAGGCAATTAATTTCATGGTCAACCACCCCATGAAGTGGTGAAATTCACCCTTAAAAATTAAAATGTGCGTTTTTTTTCTTTCGAGTTTACCCGTGGCTCAGTTGAGTGTACTTGAAAATGCCTGTTGCAGTAATGACAGAAAATATTGATGAAGGGATAATTCCATCGGATAATGGTATTAAGAGGGTAGAATCAACCCTTATAATAAGAAATGTGGGAAATATTAAGTAAAATAGATAGATAAAACTAACTGCTGGAAAATGTTCTCCATCCATTCTAGTAAATTTCCCATCGGGTATTTTCAGGGTAGGAAGGCGAGAAGGGATGAGAAGGGGTGAAATTCACCACAAAAATCGTATATGTTCAATTCCATCCTGAAAATCGTTANGAAATTCACCACAAAAATCGTATATGTTCAATTCCATCCTGAAAATCGTTAGTTAACTAATATAAAATACTTTCATATCCTCCAGAATTGACTTACGATTCATGTGAGGTTCAACCACCCCTCACATAGGGTGGTTGCATCTGTTGATTACAGTAAATTCCAAGTTGAATTTTGTTGGAGAGGGGTAAAATTCACCCCAGAATCGTCCCGAGTAGGTAAAATATGAGTTAATGTGTCATAGGAGTTTGCAGGAAAATGTACAATTTATTTATAAAAATTAATAACGTATTTACATCATTACATTTGAGGCATAAAACTGAATTAGTAATCTTCCAGCAAATCGGACAAAGAATTTGATGGACATTCGGAAGAGACCGCGACATTGTCACGGCTATCGTCACTCAATTCAATTTCCGGAGGGATGATGGAGCAAGTGACAGGTGAACAATATCCACATCCACAAGAACACAGTAACCCTGCCTTTCAGCAACCACACGCCTTTTCACATGCACTCTTACTACTACAGAGAACCATTTGCAAAAGATTTTCAGGTGCAGGCGCTAGAGACATTTTTATAGGTACTAATATATTGTTGCTATCAAAGCTCCAACCCCACTCAGTTGGATTCAAATCGTTGCTCAGTCATTTCTGCGTTTGGTAAAATACTCTTAAAAAATTAAATTTAGCAGCATCAGTTGGGGGTAAAGATTCCAATTTAACTGCATTAAGCGTCGAGGTTCGCAATAATAACCTAATGTATGGAACTTCTCTTCTACCAGACAAGTTTCACAACGTAAAACCTTTATTTTGTACATTGTTCACCTGGCCTGAAACTATTGAATCTACATTTCCACCTTAATAATTATTTCTTGTGACAGTCAGATAGAAAAAAAAAACATTTTATTTCAATTGTCGAGGTTCCGAATAGAGATGCAATAATTGGTTCTATTTTGTCATAATAAACAGAAATATTTGAGTTCGCGCGCTTTCGCGAGGTAATTACGTGCTAAAATCAGTATATTAAAAAAAAATTATTTCCAAAATGAAAAGAATACTTTTTTTTTGTGTGTGTAAAATTTCCCGTTCTTTCATTTCCCGTGGTCAGAACTAATGAAAAATAAGTCCTTCATTGAAACAAGAGCATTTGAAAGTTTAGGGGTAGTTTTCACCCCCTTGCGGTCACCCCTCAGCCCGAACTTTTGGGCTTCTGAATCCTACCCTTCAAACACTACCACCATGCCAATTTGCAGCTCCTTTCATCCCAGGTACACCTAAAACCCTCTGATAGCTGTACTAGTAAGGATTTGGAGAAAAATCTAAGTTCAGTTAGTTGTGTGTCCGAAGCAGTTTGAAATAATAAACTTCGCCCTTTTATTCAATTCTCGCCCTCCGATTTCCCCTCTGTGAAGAAACATAACGAGAAAATCGATCGGATAACTGCAGGCGATGTTTGTTATCGCTGATTAAGCACAATGCCTATTTGCGCTTCTGGTGTAATGAAGAGACCTTTACTGGTTTTCCATTAAGTTCCACTAATCCGGTAAACCAGAGTAACAATTTCAAGAGAACAGAGAATGAGAAAAAAAAATGGACCCGAAAGAAAAAATTCGGTAACATACACGCTTTAAATTCCAATCTCTTATAATAGAAGAATTAAATCTAAAGAATTTAATGCATAAAAGTTTTAACATAAAGGAAAATGTGGAGCAAAATAATTTATTACGTTTAAGAACTTCCAATGAGTTCGAAATAAAGAACGAGAAAAAGTAATACTTCTTCCAGCGTAAATTCGCAAGAGTGGAAAATGAAACTAGGCGAAAAACATTTTATATTATAATAACAATTAAAAAATAAATATATTTCAATATTTTCGAAACGATGTGTCTAAAACTTGGAAGTGGTGACACAATTCATAATTTTCTGAAAAATTGTAAATTCTTAATAATATATGCGTATTACACATTTATAATTCAAACAATTAAAATCTAATTCTCTTTCTGTTACATTTTCCCAATCTTCCCCTCAAACTTGCAAATTCGTGACTCATTTCATAAATATCAATAGTCAAGTAAAATCAACAATAAAATCAATAGTAATTCAAGTAAAATCAACAGTAATTCAAGTACAATCGTGACTCATTTCATAAATATCAATATTCAAGTAAAATCAACAGTTTAAGAAAGAAAATCTTGATGGGGGAGATTTGTCTCGCCAATCATAGTCGCTGTGGGTAAGTATAGAGTATTTAAGGTACGAAATACAATAAACCTTATTTGGAAGATGTATATCTCTGCAATTAGCGATTCAAAACTTCCAAATTCTTCGCCACTCTTTCTAAGGATACCCCCCGTTATCTGAACTCGTTGGTTCATTCATTGCAGTGTTTGTAAATGGGAAATGTAGCTTAGTGCTATTGAAGCTGATCTACATGGGGCGATAAGGGGAAGGAGGTGGGTGGTGGTAGGGGCTGTTGTTGGTAGGTGGGGTCGGTTAGCTCGGTTTACCAACCATGCGGCCGCTTAGCTTGGCCCACGTTGAGGTGTTATTTGTAGTAGTTGGTAATAGGAAGAGATAGTGATACTGGGAGTAGAAGGAGGGGAGTTCGCTTTTCAATCGTCACAGATATTTACGAACTGGGACATTAAAGTGAAACTATTCTTTTTCTGGCCCTGCTTGTGACTCAGTGGCAAGCAAGCATGTTAGCGCCCGGAGTTTGGACTCTCCTCGTCTGCACTTCCTTCGATCACGTATTCGCGGAACGTTATTATCCCCAGCCGCTAAGATTCCGCAATTAATTCGATTCAAACGATTAATCGCTGCAGATCCCGGATTCGCTTCTAAACTGAAACTCACCTCTCACGACTTGTCTCAAGCGAGTCACGCGATCTCACGGACACATTCACATCGATTCCCAACCTTTGGGTTTCTCTTTCTCAGAAACTACGACTGTCAGCAGAGAGATCAGTAAGTTATTCGCTGTTTTGGACACCAGACTTAATGATTCGCATAGTAGTCTTCCTTCCTTGCTATTGGTCGCGAGCCAAGAGCAAATATTCGATGCCAGTAGCGGATGTAGACCGTAATAAAGGGAGTGGGGAGCTAACCGGGGAGCATTTATGTTTAAAAATTTTGGTTTTACAACAAAATTTTTATAATAATAATAAATTTATTGTCAAAAAACAGTACAGACTGCATATGACCACGTGGAGGACAATAAACTAATTTACTCTCCGGAAGGAAGCAAAGGACCATCCCATCAATTC
>NNCF01125799.1:322507-379333 GCA_002313205.1 Laupala kohalensis | reverse complement strand
GGAATTACCCCAGAAGGTAATGCCGTAACGTAAATGGGAGTAAACGTTTGCAAAATATACGCAACGGGAAATACGTGGACTAACTGTGTTAACTAAGTTTCGGAATGCGTAACACAATTTGCTTAATTGGGAATTAAGATTGTCAACGTGACAATTCCATTTGAAGTGGTCTTGAATTTTTTTTTATATTACCTTTAAATAAATTGCATGAAATAAATAATTAACAATCTGGTATTATTAATAACAATAACAATTATTTATTATTCATAGCGTTATTACTAATTTTAATAATATGATTTTATTAGTTTTAATAATAAATAAATAAATAAATTTATTGTCAAAAACAAATATAATATGATGTTAACTTTATTAATCTGGTATTATTAATAACAATTATAAATAATAACAATTAATATGGTAACCCTTTTACAAAGTATGTCATTTTCAACTTCAATTTTATCAGATAAGAGTTCAGGTCCGAGGGGGGGGGGAGGTCCATAACCCCCTTAGATCCGCCACTGTTCGATGCAAGACCGAGACCCAGACCGTAATAGCAAGAACAAGACCGTGCCCGCAAGATCTCAAGGAGAAGCAAGGCACTCGAAAAACTTATATGGATTATCTTCAGTCTCATTTTAACGACAATAATTACTTCTCATTTGATTCTTATTTACAACATACCGTATATTTTAATAATTTTTAATAAAACAATAATACCAATTTATAAAATGGTATTCATAAAAAAGAAGGGATATCAATTGTAGTAAAAATAAAATGAATTTTTTTTTGTTGCTATTAAAATTTTTGTACAATAAATTGACACGTCCATCCAACATTCGTGTACCATTTATTCACCAAAAGAGAAATGTGAAGGTAGAAACTAATTTCGAAGGGATTGTAATTATAATTTTTCATAATCATTATTTCATCTCAAAGAATCAAATGTACAGAAAATAAGAACTTGACCAAATCGTACAAGATAGATACCAAGAGTAGCAAGACCCACGACACAAAGACAAAGACCAAGACCAGAGCAAGATGGAATGTAAAAGAACACTATGTTACTATTACAGATTTTCTATTACAGACCCCCGACTTCTAATGGCTGTGGAGAGTACAACAAAAATCGTAGAAAAATACAGTTACCACCATTGGATTTGTAACTTTGTTGTGCATATACGCAAGCCAAAAATTTCTTTTTGAAAAATAAATATTAAGTTTTGAAAGCCAGAAAAGTTTCAAAAAGCGCGATATTTTTGCCGATCCGTCCATTTCATTATTTTTTATAAAATAAACTAAGAGTGACAAACATAATTCTTATTCAGCGAATGATCAGTGTTGTATTTGTGACAACATTTATTAATTTCAATCTTATACTTGCAAAATATAATGAGTTATTAAGTTTTTTTGAAGACACTGCTAGAAAGAACCAGATACATTATTAAGAAATAAAATTTATACTGTCGCACTCAGAAGAATGCCATGATCACGTTACAATTAACTGTAAACATTTAAAACTACTTGTGTAACCTACAGCAAGTGAAAAATAAAACCATGTTTTCAATTAGCGACCAGCGAGGGATTTCAGTCACGTTCATTGTTGCCACGCGTATCACTCCATTGACTGGCATAGCTTTTTAACAGGCTGGTTGGGCTCTAATGACCTCGATGTTGACGAGCTCTAAAGCCCCACAAATATATATATATAACAGGTTGGACCCCACACCTGACGACTGAATACGGCTTTGGCAGCAGCGCGCGGAACTATAATGCACCGCTGGCCGTTTATTCAAGACATTGTTTTATTTAATATTGGATGGAGGTTAAGTAAATATTTTTATACGTTTGCATTGTATTGTAATGTGATCATGGAATTCTTCTGAGTTCCATCTACACTTCTATCGTTTAAAAATATTTTATTTTTTACTTTCTCGTAGATCCACATGTAATGTTCAAGAGGTATTGATAATCGAGTTTCTGATGAAATTGTGAATTTTTGAAATTCAAAATAATAATTGGAATTATCTGCGAGAACATCGACGTCGATTTCAAAACATATCAACACACGCTAACTAACCGAGGTTCTGGGGAACAGAATTTTTGTATTGAACAGAATATTAGGGTGGGTGGAAAAAATTACTTTGACCTGGCTGGATGATAAAATTGAAGTTTTTAAGCGTCTACATCATTCAGCAAAACGAAAGAATTTTTTGACTGAATCTAGAGTGCGCTTGGAAGCTTCAAAAATGCCTTTTTTTGGTCGTAATTCAGATATATCGCTCGTTACCTTGGTCCTCAGTTGACCGAAACGAGAAATATACACATATAGGGGAGACTGGAGTAAACTGGCCATTGGTTTGTACTTACTGGACACTTCTCCAATTTGGTGACGAGGCCGTGAACTAACTCATAGATACGCCATTAGTGTTCTGTCAATGTGTGCGCGATAAGTTAATAAGATTTCTCAAGTTTTCATAATTTTTCTATTTTCTCTAGTATTCATGTAATAAAAGTGTGCAGTTATTTTCTCGTTATTAGGTTTTTCATTGCTGCGCCATTTTGTATAGTGACAGGACTGAAAACTCCGCCTAATTATCTTTCAAAAGATATAGCACATGGTAAAATAGAATGTTCGACGTTGAAGGTAGCTGTGATTTTGTGAAATGACGTCAAGGGGGGTAAAGAGGCCAGGATCAAAATGGGGCAAAGTAACCAGGACCTCCGATCGCATTAAGTTGAATTGCCTTAAGCTTTTATTGAATTCTATGTATTTACGAAATCAAAAGTATTATTTGTAACCAGTTTTAATTTCTGTTTAATTTTAAAATTTGAAATACTTCATTGAAATACGTTTATGTTTTTATCGTATTGTAAAATGTCTTATTGCATGAAATTTAGATTGAGATAAAATGAAAGGCAATAAAACAAAATAATACCTGAGATAGATGGGCGTGCGACTCATTAACACCAAGGCATCGAATTTCCTTAATAACTAGTCCTACGATAACGCATTGGTACATCATTCAAACAATGTTTTTTACGTTTTATTGAAGTATATTTTAACTCGAATAACTATTATATGATTTGAATTTCTAACAAAATGACAGCTACTTTTTGCCAAAACAGTAACATTACTTCATTTCATATATTGCACATGCAACATTAATATTGATTTATAATGATTAATACCAAAAATAATGTTTGAGTTAGGTATGTATACGTATCACTTCTTGGCCACTTTACCCCACATTTCGGAACAACTTTGCAAGAGTTTGAAAAAGAAAATTTTCATAAGTATCTTTAAAGATATTGTTGACGTTGATGGCTATTGATTTTAATTTCGAAACTTTTGCTGCCCGGAGAAACAACGTTTTCACTTGCTTTATACACTCTCCTGAGCGGACCTTAGCAACGGCATGGAAGACTGGAACGCTCACAACCAGCACTCATTGATAGACTGTGTGCTTTTAGGGGAAGTGGAGGTTATCACATCCGGAGGAACATAGCCACTCACGTGGCCTCGAATCCACGGCGTATTATGACGCCTTCGAGGTATTTTGAGAATTTAGCTACTTCTATAAAATTTAAAGGCTATTGTTTGTTTGTAGGAGAACCCTTAAGAAATGACACAACTACAGAAACGGAATATGATATAATAGAATACTAATTAACAATCAGTAAGCTTAGTAATCAATGTGCGTATATTAAACATTTTGTGAAAAGTGTATTTTTCCTCTGCCTGGATTTTAAAATAATTCGTAATTACGAACATATTACAAACACACAACACTGAACACGGTGTGTACTTTTCTAGGTTTTCTTCCTAGTATTTAAGTTTGGAAATGAACAAAAGTGAACATTTATATCACGAACGTAGAGAAGTATGGAAACTAACACATGAGTTTAGAATATTATATAAGAATCCCGAGCAACGCGGGACAAAATGAGGTAAAACATTGAGACCTGTTGACATGATTTAACACCGCGAGTGACCGTGCGGCAAAATAGATCAATTCACAGTAACTTCGAATTTTCCTTCGAATGTTGACGTAATTTTNTTTTCCTTCGAATGTTGATGTAATTTTTTGTTTGTTTAACAAGTGAAATAAATATTCTTTTTAATATTTATGTTATATTTGTGAATGGTTTTAAAATTATGTATTTCCAGTAATGATTGGTTTAAATTTCTTTTCAAAGCTGAGAAGTTCCGCTCGTAAGTATACATTTTATATTCAAATTTCTCTACAGATCATGCGCATACCGCTATTGAATGCGATTGCGTCATTCATTTACGTTTTATGAAATACTGCCCTTCTTCGGAGTTGCAAAAATTGGAAACGAGACTGCTCGTTGTAGAAACATTGACTCCATATTCTAGAATGTTTAGTTAGCAGATATCAAGAAACACAAACACAATCTTCACTCAGATAAACAGAATATTTTTGGAAACTCACTCAAAACGACATTGTCCGAAAGCGACTGCAGAAGTCTTTTTTATACAATCTGTTGGAGACTTTTCCTCAGACTTTTTCATCGACGACCATCATGATAGTGTCACCTTAATAAGCGAGATTCTCCACATTACTTTCTGTTCCATTAAACGGAGAGTACAGCAATAAACTTCAAATAATAATAATAATAATAATAAGAGCAATAATAAATTTATTTTCTCAAACATACGTATCTGATTATTTAAACATTTACATCTTTTCCCTTCATCCTAGGCAGATACATCAAAACTCTCGTCACAGAAAGTGTAAGCAAATAGTCTCGAAGAGAGAAACTATCTGCAGGATATATTTGAATTGATTTTAAAAAATAGAGGAAGAAAGCAGACTTTTGTGACACAGATAATTGTATTCTTATCTCTCATCTCATACATAATATACACTTAGATTGAAATGTATAAAGCGTCTCAAAACAAAAATAAAATTAACATTGAAAAATAATTAATTTTCAGGACTACATATGTTTAATCTAAGATTAAAAAGGTTGACACATAATGTGTGCACTCGAAATGGATATCTTAGAGATATCGACTCCTACAAGAAATTCATTTTTCTTTTTCTATATACGTACGCAATACACCAAAAACGGGATGTCATCGAATATGTCGACTGATGAAGGAATCATTAAAAAAATAGGTAATAAAAGAGTGCCAGACAAAATTCAGAATGCAATAAAATATTTTTCCCAAGAAGTTCATGAAAACCTCTTAGCTTCAAAGACTTACCCGGGGCTTACGGAAACCGTGTTTGCTGTTATGATGCATGCGGTCGTGTACGGAAAGTGAAGAATTACAGTCGGTTCCTCGTGTCTTGACATCCCACGTGTAACCGTTTCCAGAACCGAATGTAGGTCTAACAACCTAAAAGTAGAAACCCGAAGTTTCACATGCATCAATCATATACGATGAAGAGGCAAAACGTCAGATTCGGAGCAATATATCATTCTCGTAAACACTTCAACAACCCAGAGGTGCTGAAATCTTTAACAGAGTTGAATTTGAGGTAGCGTTTTGACACACATTATTTAAAAGTTTCCTCATTTACAAGTTACGTAATAGCATACCCCTTCAACATATTATGCTAATTTGCTAGTTATTTCATGTTATTGCCTAAAATTTTCAACTCGAACTTCACAGCAAAAATATTATGAAAAATTGCCAAACCGCTAATCAAAACGTCGTTGTCAATATATAAATAAGTCTTTCTTTGTAGCTTTTAATTTGTGGCTTCGTGACGTTTTCTAAACACGAAAGCACAGTTTAAAAAAAGGCCCTTTCCTCGGTATGAATCATAAATAAATAAATTTATGGTCGGAAAAGCAGTTACAAACTGAGTTTGACCACGTGGAGGACAATAAACTAATTTACTCTCCGGAAGCAAGCAAGGGACCATCCCATCAATTCCGATCAAGAACCCTAAAGCAGAGGAGGATTGAAACTCCTTATATAAGAATAAACATTAATTACGTGGTATTCTATCAACAGAATATCAACAAATTTAAGACAAAAAAGATTGTTCACAAGAACGTATTATAGATTATTATTTTAGTTCATTAGAGAATCACGTATGATCGTGATAATTAATTAGTTATGAGTCCTAACCACAGTGATGTTTCTTACCCGATCGAAGTGCAACAGCTCCTGAGACGCAAGCGGTTAAAAAATCCGCGTCCGTCGGTGTCTCTGCTTACGAATAAACGCCAACCGCCTCGTTGATAACGTCCAACGGACATGAATCCCCGCTTCGCGACCGCTCGTGCGCTTCCGTGGACCTTCGCTCATCACACGCGAACGAAAACACGTCAGACACGGGCGGTAGCAGGAACGTGCTGCGTCGGAGCGACTAGGCTCAAGTACCTCCGAAAAACGTTTTAGTTGGTTGTTTGAACCATCCTCTATCAGATGAATTTTCATACCCTCACGGCGCAAAATTTTGAATTATTTGACATTAAATTACTATGGATTTATACGAAAAAACTTCCGCAGGATCGTGTTTTTTTATATTCTGGAAAAACTACCGGTTTAACGTAGCGAAAAAACCCTACTAAAATATAGCGAATGGAAACAGGAACGATACAATGATGTTAAGACTTTAATACCTTTCCCGGCATTTTCAAGAATAATTCACCAAAAACTGTGGAAAATACTGTTCTTACGGAAATGGCAGCCGGATCACGTGATTGAAGGAAATGCGACCCTTGTCAAAGAAGGAGTCAAACGACAGTCTAAACTTATTATCAAGTTTTAAAATCACAAAATAATTGTTCTCGTCCAATATAAAAAATCGGAAGAATGAATTATTATTAATTAATAAGAGAAATACTTTTGTTTAATATTCCCAAGTTTCGCGATTTACGCACCTCAAAGGAAAAAGAGAGAAACAGCTTTTCCTCAAATGTCCAATAAAAGTGATGTGAAAAATACTAGGGAAACTTTAGTAAAAATAAAAGTGAACTTCTATCACTTTCGTCATTTAAAATTTGATTATTTTTTTAAATAAGTATTTCTTCCATAAGACGCAATGTATTTCACCATCAATTATAACTGCAAGCATTTCGTTTAAATGGCCGATGAGGATTAAGTGTCTTTTAAGTTGAAAACACAACAAACGCACATTGATTTGTTTATTTCACATATTTTAGTGATTTCGTTCTACCTACGCTGCCACCACCTTAGGAGCGAATAGTGTTAACAAAGGCGGCTTCCACTGCTGCTGTAAAAAGCGAAAAGCGTCGCGAATCGTCGGGACAGCGTTACAAAGCATTTAAACTTTCATTCTCCTCCAGGCTTCTTGCCAGAATTTCACTGCCGGAAATAAAAGGTGATATACTATTGTAATGCTGAAACAAAATAACGGGTGTACGCGTGACACCGAACTGAAAGGAAGATTAAATTTATATTACTGATAGACCCTGGACACCGCGACTTTTCGTTGCGTAATAATTTTCGTTCGTAATGTGATATGTGTATCTTGTAATGTACAATCTTATTATAATATATAATTTGTAAATACAGTGTCATAAATTAATAATTTCTTATTAAATAATCTTTATTCCATGTTTATTTCTTTACTATATTTTATTGTTCGTCCATTCATAATCATAAAGTTCTCTCGTTACTGTCTTTATTCCGTGTTGGGCACAAGCCGCCATCCGAATCGGGGTTTCGCTGGATTTTACTCAATCGTGTATGGTATTAAGAGCCCCAGATGATCCCTGGATTTTGTGAACAGCGTTAAATGTAAATACAATCTTCCCAATTATTATCTTGTATTCTAAAATGTAAATGTTTTCAATGGTTAAAAGGCAGACCAGACCATATGGTCTGAATCTCGCCAAAATAAAGGCATTTTATTATTATTATTATTAAATTACATATAGATTAGAATAATGTTGCTTACATGTAGGAAAATCTTAAATTTTATAATACTCCTTGAAGTAAATAAAAAAGCACGGTTGAAACGATATCAGCTCCAAATGTAGAGGACGGCGTTCCACAATTCTCTTTTCAAAACAGTTCGGGGCAAGGGAAGGGTAGAAGGATTAAGTTAATGAATTTATTGTCCAAAAGGCAGTTACAAACTGCGTATGACCATGTGGAGGACAATAAGCTAATTTACTCTCTGGGAGCAAGCAAGGGATCATCCCGTCAATTTCGATCAAGGACCCTAAGGCAGAGGCGGATTGAAAATTTCAGCACAATCCTAACAACAAAAATTGGTCGGTGTATGATATAAAATGAAACATAATACCAACAAATTTCTATTTCATAAAACACCAGAAAGGTCTTTGAGAAGGACGAATTATTATCAAATGATTGAGTATTCGGATATTTTTGTTTATAAATCGAAACTATTAAATAACATTAAATTCGAGAAGTAATATTTCAATAGACACCGTCTAAATAAAAAATCCGGCCACTACCCGAAGGAAAACCGGAGTAAAACCCGGGCCAGGATAAAGTTTGGAAATGAACTTATCATCATCATGAACACCGTTGTTTAGTTCACACGAATTCGATTTTTTGTTGGAAGTCCTCACAATCTACTCGAATAAAAACAAAGAACTGAATGCAAAAATTGATAATAATAAACTCCCTTTTTTAGCGAAAAGTGTTGGAGCGGAAGTCGAGCAAACAGGAAGTTCGGTGGAGCATGCGAGGAAATAAACAAAAAAATGCCATGTCTGGAGCTCGTAATTTACGAGAGTAGGCCTGGAGGTAAAGTAACAACATGTAATTCTGTGGCGCAAAGTACCTCATGTCCATGTTTTTACTTGAAGCAGCGACACTCCTTTCATTTTTTTGGAAGATGCATACTTCTACTCCCAGAGCAATCAATATAAATATATGATAGCTTTCGGTCGGGTGAAAATGGCGACAAGCCGGGAATCGAACACGGGACTCCTGTTTCGAACGCAAGGGTGTTAACCACTACACCACCCGTTCGCTTTCCACAACTGTACACCATTTAAACCCAGACCTAAGTTGTGGAAATTGGTGTACAGTTGTGGAAACGAACGGGTGGTGTAGTGGTTAACTCCCCTGCGTTCGAAACACGAGTCCCGTGTTCGATTTCCGACTCCTCGTCATTTTTATCTGGACACGACGTTAACACACATCTTCTCCACGTGTAGGGTAGAACGGAAGAAATATCTGCATTATATAAATATAATGGAAATTTTGAAAATAAATCGACACTAGTGTTCTAGAAATTAAAATGTTTCAAGTTAATGAAAATACGTTCTAAAACGCGACTGACAAAGTCAGAAACACAAAAACATTTTTTTCAAAAATCATTGTCTTCTTTTTCATTAACTTTAATTTTTTTTAATGTAAATACGATAAATGGCATGAATTGAAGAAATGACAGCGGTGCAACCAGTATTCACGGAAGGAAGAGACCTGAATGAGCCCCAACTTCGTTCTTCGCAATGGCACAGGAAAGAGACAAAAATGCATTGTATTGGTCACGTATGGCGCACAGGCGTAATAACCACGATTAATCGAAAAAAATATTGATTCCTACATTTCGACCCCCGACTCGAAGGCGGGAACACCCAAAGTAAAATTTTGGCTAAATCACAAATATTTAAAAAAAATGCGGGGACAAGAAATTATTTTTCAAAAAATTTCCGATGCAGGGACCCGCACACCCAGGTATTTTTCTTCGTGGGTCCCTCCCTAAATCGTAACCTGGATCCCCCCCCCATTCTTCCTTATTTTATTGAATTCGTAAAGAAGTGCTGATTCCCTCTATCGAACATACTCATTGCAAATCTCTGTATTAAGTTTAATTAAAATAACGGTATGAAGTACAACTAATTTGAGTAATATAACTATGTGTGTAGAATGTACTTATTTCTGGCATCTCAAATCTCTCAAAGAGTGACCAGGGACGGGAGCGCGGTTTGATGCGAAACAGTCGTGCACCGTGCAGCACAGAGAGGAAGAGAGGAAATGGTGGGGAATGAAGCGGATAAACTCAAGAGACGCAAAAACGAATCACTGTGTCCTTCTCTTGGATCCTCTCCCCACACCTACAGGTAATGTAATGTAAGGAGACAACAAAATTAAATCGGTGACGTCGCCCTTGTCTCGGAAACATCAAATTATTTTGTTTCAACAAACAAATTAAAAAGCTGATATTTTCCAAGATATAATATAAAAATTAGTATTAGCTAACTAATTTAAATATTTCACAAGTAGTACATAATGCATTACCTGAACAAAAGTGAATATACTTTTGAAAAATAAATAAACTTTATTGTCAAAGAAGCAGTTGCAAACTGCATATGACCACTCGGGGGGATGCAACTAAGTTACTTTCCGGAAGCAAGCAAGAGACCATCCCATCAATTCCGATGAAGGGCCCAAAAGCAGTGTCGGATTGAAGATTTATAAAAGAAATTAAATACGTACTATTATCTATTTATAATTCCAAAAAGGTATTAATGACGTCCCCGCCTATGGAGAATCCGCCACTATCCAAAGAAAAACAGGATTTTATCATGTTACTTTAAAAAAAAGTAATATAAAATTAAAGAAAGTGAACATCTTATGTGCGTTTCTCTGTCAAGTAACAAGCGGTCTCGTATTTTCAAATAGTCTTTTGAAAATTTTGTGTAAAAAAATTATTTTTCCATAAAAGAAGTTAAGTGGAATTTATAACAGTTCGATCTTTGAGCTACGTTTTCCCCGCGACAACCTCGCGTTCAGTTTCTCAATAGCAGCACAGTGATGTTATCAGCAGAGCAGTTCGATCACCTTTCTACGTCGCAGTTCCATATGAGATCTGACGAAGGGAAACGAGACATTTTTTCTACTTTAAATTGTAACTTCTTTTTTGTGAATTACTAAAAAATGAAGTCAAACAAAGCATGAGTTTTCTAAAGACACACATTTTTTGGCCCATAATTATAAAATCCTTTTACACTGCCTTCGCTACTAACTCAGCCAACAGGGTAGTTGCGAGGGTTGTAACCAAATGGATTCATGGCACTTCTTATTCAATCCACCGATCTCACGCCCTGCTGGATACCGTAGACCCACTACGCTGAAACCTAGGGGCGAAAGTGTTATTAATAATATCGTTAATCTCAATTATTGAGTTATGTTACTATTTACGTTTTTTTTGGGGGGGGGAATAATAAATTGATAACACTACGTATTACTTGAAATACGCCAAAAATGGGCAATTTTTGACCCCCCTGCCCCCTTTGTCATATATTACAAAGACGAGACGTCGCCCCCCCCGCCGTTAGTGAACGCTTCAAATTTATCAAGTACTCCCATGGTTTTCATGAAAAAATAAAGATACAATATTTTTGTAATTTTTAAAAAAAATTTTAAATTTAAATTATAATTTTTACCGGTGATTTAAAAATATTGCAATAATTTATTTAATTTTTAAAAATATTTCTTACATTTATAGTTATAATTTATTATCGTAATTTTCATGATATTGAAAAATATAAAAATACGTAACACGGCAAACGTATAAATCTTCGCGACAATCCCCCCTCCCCCTCCACGGTTTGATAAAAATGTTGATGCTAAATGCACTATAATAAAAAATATTTCAAATCAAACCCGCAAGTTGGAGAGCAATGGTCCCGAGTCTACACAAACGATAAGTAATAGTCTCCATTGGTCGTGAGACCACGGGAGGATGCACACTAGTAGTAACGCAAATCAATTTCAATAGATGTCGCCCCTAGACAAAACCCTAGCGAGTCTGTATAAAATTCCGTTTCTACCCGAAGGAAAACCGGATAGAAAACCGGGCCAGGATGGGACTACATAATTAACCATTTTTTATACAGACTCGCTAGGCTCTCGTCTATTGCAATAATAAATCTCGAATGAATTGTTATTTAATACGATTTATAAACAAAGCTTTCCGAATAATCTATAGTGGAATAATAATACGTACTTCTGAATAACTATCTTGTGTTTTATTAAATTCAAGTTCATTGGTATTATGTTTATTTTATAACAAGGAACTATTTTATTGTTACGAATATGCTTGAACGTTAAATCCGCCTCTGCCTTCGGGTCCTTGATCGGAGTAGATGGGATGGTCCCTTGCTTCATTAGTTTATTGTCCTAGTTTGTTGCTGCTTTTAAGACCACACATTTATGATTACTAAGTCTGTGAAGACAATGAGGTGAATGAATGGAATGAAGTATCTTGAAGACAGGCGATCAATCAATCAGTCATCCTTGACATGGTGAGCACGCGCATCCCGAACGGCCTCGCCGCAGCGCAGCGCTGCCCTCCGACGCAGCTTCCGGGAAGTGAGGCGATAGCGCGAGCATCCATCTCCGATAAAGGCGCCCGGAACATGCAAACCGTCACGGGGCGACGGAAATCCTTCATACATCGATTCATAAACATTCGTACATCTGATTTCTGTGACTAGACCCATGCTAACTGTCCACGTCACTGTCAAACATTGTTACGCTCAGGAATTCCCGATTTTGCCCGGAACTTGAAAAGAAGTTTAAAACAATCATTATTCGTCATTCAAAATATAACATCAAAATTTAAAAAATATTTTTTCGCACATTTGAGCATACAATAAATTAATTCAATACATATTCAACGAAAAATTAGCTCGGAAAATGTATATATTTTACTCTGTAGTGGGGTACAAAAACACTTGTCGACAGGTCTCGATTTATTTAGGTGATTATGCCCGTTGTTGTCCGGTGTACTTCTATAATATTCTAAATTCATTTGATAGGTTCGACATTTCTCTACTGTCGAGGCATTAAATTTTCGCTTCTGTTAATTTAAAAAATTAAATAGCACGAAGAAAACGTACGAGAATATACACAATTTTCAGTATATTTGTATTGTTATGCTAAAATTTTAAAATTATTCCCTCCCCAAAAATATAAAAGATATTATTAAATTGAATCTCTTCAAATCCGCGGTTAAAAGCTACCTTCTGCACCAGTGCTTCTACACTGTAACATAATTTATTGATTTTAATAAAAATTAAAACCATATTGACCTTATCACGCCATTGTTGTAGTACTTTCAAAATATCTGACAACAATTTCGAAATATTTTCCTGCATGCTAGTATTATGTTATTATTCATACAAATTTAGTTGTATATGTACTCAACCCTGGCACAGTTGTGTACATTAATTCTGTAGCCCCATCCTGGCCCGGGTTTTTCTCCGGTTTCCCTTCAAGTAGAGGCGGATTTTTTTATAAAGACTCGTTAGGCTCTTGTCTAGAAACGGCATCAATTAAAATAATTATTCGCGAATTTAGTGTTCTTTAATAGTTACGAATTATCAACAATACTTTCCAAGTGATTTATAGCTTGATAATAATACGGCTATAAATCACTGTGAAATGACTTTTCTATGTTTTATTAAATACAATATTTGTTGGTATTTGTTAATACTACAGAACGTGTCGAACTATTTTTTTATCGTTAGGAGTATGTTCAAATGTTAAATCCGCCTTGATCGGAATTGATGGGATGGTCCCTTCCTTGCTTCCGGAGAGTAAATTAGTTTATTGTCCTCCACGTGGTCATACGCAGTTTGTAGCTGCTTTCTTTGACAATAAAGTTTCTTTATTTAATTTATTTATCCAGACACAAGGAACATGCACATTTCATGGAAATAAACAAAGCTCATAGTTAAGACCTCTGAATTATTTGGTTTCCGTTTCTATTTTAGATTATGTACTTCAAAACAATGTTCTTTAAAGCCTTTGTATAATTTTTTTCAAAGATTCGATCTCGTAGATTCAGTGTCTCACGTACCGCAATCGAACTCTGGCGATCACATTAGGAAGCTTTAAAATAAGCAGTCACGCGAGTGAAGATTCAAATCTACTGATTCGCAGGCAATTTTAATTTTTTTCAACGCTTTTAATTCTTCAATATTAACCATACTTTGCGTTTTTGTTGTTGCAATAGCCCTTAAAAGAATTTCAAATCATTTCATCACTTTTTTCCAATTTTCATGCAACAATTCCATAGAATTAACTTTTATTAGTATCACTTTCATTGATGTGTTCATACATCTGGGCCATTCCACGTCAAATCAACACAGTTTTGATAGATTTTTTACATGACCATCACAGATTTTGATAAACTTTTTCGTTTAGATTAAGAAAAGTACCAAATATTGTTGTAAAAATGAGCCGTTTATTTGACAATATATACATTGCATTATCATACTGGAGCAATATTTAACACAATAATAGTGTATAGCAAGAATTAAGTGAAATATGCTATTACCACAAGCGATACGCGGCAAGATACCTACATCATTTTATTGTTTTAACACTGAACTCATTTTCATCTCACATTCATATTTTCCCAGATGATTAACAAGGGTATAGACTTTTTCAAGTAATCATTTCAATAACTTCAAAGCGGCGCATTTTGAGAAATTAAAAACCAAAATTTCATTTCGAACATGTTAATTTTTATCCTGCTTGACCTACGTCATATAGCTTATCATTGTAAAGATCATTAAATAAGCTGTGAAATTACTCCTCGACCAGCTCTCTCTCTCTCTCTATCTCAATTCGGAGATCTTCGAGGGCCATTCAAAGTTTTGTGTAGAGCCTTTTTGGGACGTTTTGTTTAAACTTCCAAACGGGTTGAAATTTTACAACAATACTTGGTGATTTTCTTAATGTACATGATGGCTATCTCTCTACTATATTTTATCAAAATCTGAGATGATGAAGTTTAGACCAAGTGTTCATTTGAGATGGATATCTGCGTGTCCATCTCAATTATCAAATCGTTTGTTTTTAATAATATCAAATCGTTTGTTGATGTGGCATTTCTCAAAAACGGCACATTTCCCGATATAGGGAATCCAATATTAAGTTGACGATTTCTCGACTGCCGAAAACGACAAAGCAATCTCCGTCAGGAAATCGACCCGGAGCGCGATAAATCTAAGGTCAATAACCGTCCGCCTTTAGGAGATACCAGAGTGTGTTTTCGAAAACGAGAAAGGATTTACCGAAACCGCGACAGATACATCCAGCTTCGGAAGGAGGCTATGCAATGTGTACTACAATGATGCATCTTGTCACCGGAAGTGTACTTAAGCGCACAAAGCGCACATTAAAGAAGTCCTCCTCACGCGGTACACGTGCAATCTCACACAAAGAAACGTCCACACAATTTTTCATTCATTATTTGAGATTAAATGCGAAGACTCGAGTACGGAGACAAAGCTTTATTCATTAACGGAAATGATTAAAAACGAGCAATTAAAGCATATCTTAATTAATAAATAAAAAAGATTACGCTAATTTCAAAATTATGCATTTCAAAAAAAATTAAAACTCGTTAAAAGTTATCACTATCTTTCAACACACATTGCTACCATCATCGAGAGAATCACAACACCTCAAGTCAAACTGAAAGGATCACGGAGGCACGACATAACCTGTACATTCAAGGTAATAATCCAGAGAGCGAACATTAACAAATACAGCAATGAAATACACAAAACATGATTAAAAAATAATGTTATAAATGCTAGGGAACGTTGAGGTGTCATTCTGTAGATTAGTAGTATTTCTTGTCCTTTTTATGTGTAACATCTCATAATGTCACGTACAAGTTATTTTAGTTTTCGCCCAATCAAAGTGAAGAGGGATAATTCATACTTTATTCATTTACCAAGAACAAATTTAACTCAAGTACGAAGGTTTGATTGATGAGACCGCGCTCAGTTCAAAAATGATCTGAAAAGCAAGAGCAAGTACGTAGCTTGAGTGATCCCGGACTTCCAAATTTTTTCAGAAGTAATTTTAGTGTTTTATCTAAAAAAAACAGTTAATTTACAATTCGTTAATGAATTAAACAATTAACAAAATTAAAAGATTTTTAAGGTCAATGTGTTCCTTCACTCCTTTTCCCTTGTCCTGAAGGGGTCGGAGATGGACGATGATATAATGCATCTCTTAACATGGTAGGGGAATCACAAGGGCGCAGGATGTCCTTCCTGACGCATCTCCCGAGGCGGATGATACATGAATGACATGAGGGTGAATGATGATGAGTGAATGTTGTGTAGGAATGAAAGGAAACTTTAAAGTTAAAACAAATTATTATTTAATGAGAAATGTGGACCCGTCCCGAAATAAATTTCAAAAAACGGACCTGATCCTAAGTAAGTTTTTTGTTTGCATTATATCTTTTCCGAAAGAAAGTTGAATTGCTATTCTCCGCATGAACTGAAGCGCCGAATTTTTTTTGTAGCTTACACTAATTTTAAAAAGCCGCATTTGCGCTGATTTATGTGAGGTGAAGTGCGCGCGAATCAATGTGACCACATGGGAAAGCGTAAATTTCGTTCAATCAAACTTTTCATTCATCAATTCAATGAAAATTAATCCCCTTCCAAACCTTTTGGCTATTTCCTCAAATCAAAATTTATTCTACATTAAAAGAGAGAGGCACAAAATTGGAATAGATATAACCTTCGGAATAAATAGATATTTCAAAGCGACTAAGAAACCCATATCCGAACAAATATCGAAAAAATTTAAATTAGTTCAGGAATATCTCTAGTATTAATACCTGATCTTTAATATAAAAAGTTCAGAATTTTTTACAATGTATTTGTTGATGGTTGAAAAGGTGTTTTTAATTTTAAGATTTCCGAAAAATGAAAAAGACGATTGAACACATTACGTAATTGACCACTGCTAACGCTTCGATACTAACTTTGAGTTCCCGCGACTTGTCTCCAAGTGTCCTGCGTCAATAATCGTCATTTTTTATGAAGTATTTGTAAATGGGAAATGTAGCTCAGTGCTATTGAAGCTTATCTACGTGGAGCGATAGAGGTAGGAGGGGTGGTAGGGGCTGTAGTTAGAGGTGGGTCGACCCACAACTTGGCCAATATGGAGGTGATAGTAGTAGTAGTAATACTAGTAGTAATTGTTTTTATTAAGGTGTGGTCAATTTCTTTCCGCGAGATGAAAATGAACTATTAATTCGGGTACAACGACATAAGAAAACTTTCAGTGAAAGAGTGAACTTTACATTTGTGTCAGTGAAGGAATTTAACGAAAGCTTTAGAATGATGTCAGTAAAGCTGGAAGAAAAAGGAGGACCAATTACTAAAAATTATTATGAGAAAAAAATCGTATTTATTTTACACTACATTTCAATTTAGTTATTCGTCATTATTTATTATTATGTAGATCGAAAGTCATTGTTGATAAGCTTGAAATATATTAAATAATACGTAAAATGTAATAACTTTCTGTACTGTATCTCTCATAAACTATACTAATACATTTTAAAGAAGACCAAATTTGCCATTACGCAACGCAGAGTCAAGCGAGAAAGACTGAACTGTTCGCAAATACTTGTTACTGGCAAGTGTGAAGATACTCCACTGGTTACCGACAAGTTAGCGAAATCTTTGTGAATGATTGTAACTTACTTCCACTCGCACTTTGTGAAACAATCCCCCGATCGTAATGCAAAAGAACGCAGTCCCATCAGGTCGTACGTGAAAGTATTGCGGATTGCATAGTCTTTCTTACATCATCAGGGAACAAAGATAAAGTCCAACAGAGTGACATTTTCAAGCCTCGCTTCTAATTAGTAAATATTTGTTTTACGCGATGGTCATTGTTCAGTTGGAGGAAGAAACAATCACTTTTTATTGCTGTAATTTATTACGCCTGTAAAGAATACACTATGTTCCGTGAAGAGACGGTAACAACATTATCCGTAAATACAACTTACATAATCATGTTATTAATGAATTATCTTAATTAACAAATTATTGTTTAAAATTCTGTCCCGGATTTTTCTCCGGTTTTCCTTCGGGTACAGGCGAATATTATATAGAGGCTCTTGCCTAGGGACGAAGGTCTATTGTAAGAATTATCTCGAATTTAATGTTTCTTTTTAATAGTTCCTATTAAATCTGCAAGTGAGCAATGCTCGGTGGCAGATAGAAAAGTACGCATAATATAATAATAAGAGCTTAAATAACAAATCATGGCCCAAATATCTATAAAATGGTCACACACGGTATAAAATGAGTAGAAAATTTATACACAAGGTAACAGCGAAAAAGAAAGCTATAATAAACAATATTTCCCAATTAATATATAGATTGATAATGTTACGTAAATGTGAAAGTACTTTGTGTTTTAAAATACNATAATGTTACGTAAATGTGAAATTACTTTGTGTTTTAAAATACAAATTTGTTGGTAATTTAGTTGATATAATAAAACGAAGCTCTCTATTTTTATTATCTTAGGAGTGAGCTAAATTTTTTATTCCACCTCCGCCTATGAGCTCTTGATCGGAATTGATGGAATACGTCCCTTGCTTGCTTCCGGAGAGTAAATTAGTTTATTTTCCTCCATGTGGTCATAAGCAGTTTGTAACTTTTGCTTTTTTGATAATAAATTTATTATTACTTATTATTATGTAAGAAACGACAGAGTTCGCGCAAATCTCTACGATACACTTCACTCGTATAACGCCTACCAAAAGATTTTTTTGTTGGGGGAGGGTGGAGAATATTTTCTTCGTAAAATATATAATACGTCAAAAGTATCGTCTTGCCATCACTGTCACCAGCCTCACAATAGGAGATGTTTAGATTGATATAATATCAATATTGATTGACTATAGCAAATTGTATGAATAGTTGGACTTTAAATTGAACACGCAGTTGATTTTAGTATGAGGTTAGTTGATAGCACAAGTATTGAGATTTCCAGTTTGTGCGCTACGGGGGTTATTATTTAAAATAGATAATATTGGTTGTTCTCATTACTAATTACAGTTTTCCTTTCTCTGATAGTGGAAGTAATTAAAAAGCGATTTACCTGAACGCCCGCGACTTAACAGTAGGTGCTATCTGTTATTGCGATGTTCTGATTAGACGAAGCGCACTTGACAATATTTGGTGACTTCCTCGTAAATATTTATTATGCCTATTGTGTGTATCAGAAGTGGGACGACAGATGTTTGTAATAAATCTTGAGAATGTGACGTCCGCAATGATCCACCTTCCGGTTTCACCAACTCACCGACTCTTATTCTAGCGAGAAATAATATTGGATTGTAAATGGTTTTCTCATCAACCCTACCTAAACTTTTTCCGTTTGTATATTTTTGTTTTCACTTTCCATTAATTGGTTTATTTTTGAATCGGTTTATTTCAAACTGTGATCCGTGACATTTCCACGCAAGGACAATAAACACAAATCATGTACAGTGAAAGAACAACATAAAAAACTAAAATATTACCACCGACCGAGATATTAAAAAAATTAAATATTTGGCTTTAGGAATAGTAATGCAATGTTAGATTTAGTCGTCCTCTGATATGGATAATACTAGCTGAAGGAAAATGGATGAAACTGACACTCTGATATGATAACACGAACGTTTAATGTGCTTTCGGTTCTTTCGCCGCTCTTTCGCATCCTGTCGGATATGTGGTGAGCCGGTAACACAGTTTTCACTAATCGATCGATACATCTCGCGCCCTTCATCACACTTTTGCCGGCAGCGAACGATGAAGACGTTGGAGGAAGCGACGCGAAAGAGCGGCGAAAGGTCCTGTAAACAATATAAAAACATCAAACACTTATCTTTTTTCTTGTATGTGTACCTCGTGTGACATTACCATAACTGAAAAACATTTCATAAGCTTTAGCTATTTGGGTTTTTTACTTCTGTACCTTTTTTCTGATTTACGATTTGTTTTTATACTTATTTTCAAGATCATTCCAAGTAAAATATATTTTTAGTGAGGCAATTAATGTAATACAAAAAGAGAAACTAAGTATCCTTCGGGTTATCCAGTTTAAAAAAAATAAGGTTATCGGCAATCTCCACGGCATCCCCATTTGGAGTCCACTCGTTCCGAATGCTTATCCGCTCGGTTCAAGTTACCTCTCCGGTATAGCGGGGCTATTCGGCCAATAGAGCGCGGTGAAAGACAAACCAGTATCACCGGAGGGATAAGTTATCCGAGTAGTTCCGTGGCGTCATCGCCACCCACGCAGACTGCCGCGGCAGCAAGCGTCCGCAATAGGACACTCTCTCCGGCCGCCCCTAAATGCACGCCCGGCCAGGTGCGGGGGTGAGGCACAAGGGCAGCGAAGTCGGAGGACGCGGGCCCTCCCCTCCGCCCGAGTTCTCGCCTCGTCGCCCGACCGCGCACACGCGAAGGAGGAATAAACGACATTACTCTCATGTGGTAGAGTTCGATTCAAATCCTCACCCGATTCCCAGAGTTCTATCCGGCCGGCAAGAACACTGGTGGAAGATACTATTAGCGAGGCTATTTTATTTACACAAATACTACTTTCCCCCATCTAGTTGTAGACACGTTTCACTCGGTTTCATATTTAACATTACACAATGCTAACAGGATATCGGAACAGTTGTGAATCGTACATAATATTTTACCCAATGGAGAATCACGTAACTCACGTAGAATATTGTTTATTCCAATTATTTATACAGCATCCTTGCTTTATACCAACTTGGCTCCGAATCTTCAAAATCAAACATTCGAGTTACATCCCTTTCGATCGAAAGAGTCAAGTAGCGTCTTTTCTCGATGTGTTTTTAAAGTTCTGTTATCTCGTAAAGGAAAAGGTGAAACATTAAACAATAGGAAACTTCAAACACACCTTTCAATGATTCTACATACGATTCTTCATTTGTGCGATTTCCTCCGTCCGCTTACTCAGAAAAGGAACAAAAAATCGAGGGGACTTGGATGTAATTGCATTTCTGGAATTGTAAAATATAATCTGCCCTGATATTTCAAGAAGGTCCTATTCAAATGCAGCACATCATCCATGGGGTGAGGAGGGGAGGGGGACGACTGAACTCTTAACAGATAAAATTGAAGTTGATAAATAGCATGCTATGTAAAAGTGTTACCACATTAATATTTGTTATTAGNTTATTATTAATAATATAATTGTGTTAATTAATTAATAACACCAGATTCTTAATTATTTTGATGCATTTTATTTAAAGGTAATGTTTATAAAATTTGCGTTGTAAAACCATAATTTTAAAGCAAAAATGCTCACCGGTCAGCCCCCTACCCCTTGAATACGGTCTAGATCCACGCCACTGTCATCCACCCTTTCCTCAATGTCCCTGCAATTCATTGAACAGCTCATCCTGCCTACGCACTCACATTCGCAGGGAAACAGCAGGGATACACAAGCACCCCCCCCCCCCCCGCGGTGTTAGAGGGGCGCGGCCTGCTGATCCCGGGAAACAGCTGTTTGCAGCAGCCACGCATCTACGCGACCGGGCATCGATCGCGGAACAGTCGATGTCGTCCTCGTCGCCCCCGCCCCCACCGCCACCTGTTGCCCGCGTGGCAGCAGCGGCATGGCGAGCCGGCGGCGGAGGCGGCGACAACGCTGCAGCCCGGGCACCTCGGTCGGGTCGAGCCGGGACGAGGCGTGACCCACGGGCACGAAAGAGGACTACCGCCCGGAAACGAGCCCTTTTCACAAACGGCTTAGGGAAAAGTCCTTCTCAGTCTTGTCTTACCAGACTCTCAACCTCCAACGCCCTTGGAGATCAGGTAGAAGCTTCGAGGAAAAAATCGACTGTGCACTGTCACTTCTCGCGATCACATGTATTCTCAAACATCCATATGTTCACGCATCAGCTACGAGTGGAAGCCTCTTTTTACCCCCAAAACATTCAACTTATACAAAGAGTAGTAATTCGTATCTAATTTTATACATTTTGTACTACGTACATTGCCATAACAAGATTTGCCTCGAATCACATATTTCTTTATTTTGAACGTAGTTTCCAAGCACATGAACATACAAATACACTCTTTTAATGTGCACTCTTTTAATTCGGCTCACTACGTTTTCGACTCGTAACATCCAAAGCAAAAGCGCTCCAAATATGCACCTTTTTCGAGGTGTATATTTGTAGGACAGAAGAATAAATACAACGTTCCACACGCATTAAGTGATTGATTTGTCAAAAAAGAAACCATGCAATAAAATGTTTATTAAAAACATTCACAAATATCAATGAAGAAAGACAAATAAAGAATAATGTTAAATACATTGATACAACATAACATACGTTTCTACGTATTAAGAAAAAAAACACAGCACAACTGAAAATGAATAAAGTTTTATGTTTCTCGGAAGAATAAAAGTCATAAATACTTTACCACAATCGAATCCATACACTTTTTGCATCCATATGTTCTGGCGTTTTCTTATGAAACAATCATTTTAAGTCAAAAAAACACTTCACGGGAGTAGTACCCATATGATTAATGATTATATACACATACAACGTGGTGTCTTACTCGTTCTTCCACAGAAATTCGAAAAAAATAATACACCATATGATTTTGACAACTACTCCCACATGACAAGCCGCATGACAATTTTGGTTACGGAACACGCAATATCTAATGACACATTCCAAAATTATTCTAAACTTATGCGAAATCTTTGCTCAAATATTAAAATTTATCATGATATGATTGATTACCAATACGTACCACAATAGTACTTCCTAGAGTCCCACTAACGCTTTGAAAGAGCACATAAAAGTCGCCATGTTTGTATTTATTGATTTTCAGGTGCGCATAACCCACCGCGCAATATCAAGAACAAGTGAAAATAGTTGTCCGCATGGACGAATTCGCGCGAATAAGTTTACCCGTATTTCGTCTCTAGTACATAATATTAGCCGCAACAATAAGGATTGTATTTAAACGGGCCACATTAATATTCCTTTCTTCAAGTTTCTGTTGGCAAAGAAAATTTAAGTCATCAACATATTTTCGAAAATTACCTTGAACGATTACCTCTCTATGTTTCACATGGAATGATACCTCGGAAACATTTTTACTCATCTCATCTAATGAATCAAGTCGTTTGTATCATGATTTAGAATAAACTCTTAATATTTACAAATAATGTATACCTATACTCCGGCTTCATAATATTTATCATAAATTACGTAAAGCAATGAAATAATAATTTTGGAGGAAAATTAAACAAAGAATATTCTTCTCTTTCCTGCTCTTTCCGTTCTCCGCAACTGTGTAACGAAGTCCGTGTACATGCGTGTTGCACTATCTACTGGCGAATTAAGGTAACAATATGTTTGTATCGATAGGTGCACATGACTCTCGGATCAGTCGATCGAAACAGCTGAGTGGTGTCGTCATGGACCACCGAACTGTCTGCGATTGATGACTGTCACGACGTGAAGGTCTTGGGACATCAAAATAAATTAGGTGGTGCTATATTTCATAATGAAATACGAATATTGTATGTGGTTTTATTTTTTGTAACAGAAATATAATTTTTTTCTTTTGATTTACGAAACTTGCTTGTTCAATTCGAAGGTTCAAATTTTCTCCAAGGTATTTAAAGACGTTACAAAATAATTCAAGCATGTAATTGCAGAAAATAACACTTTCATTCAGACTTCCTGTAAAGTCACACTTTTATATTTTGATTGCTCTCTTCATGGACTTGTTTCAAGAAATATGGAAAGAACACTGAGACAAATGTATTAGATATACAGAACAAGTCACTGATGTCATTGACATGTACTTACTAAAAGTTTCGTAATCATATGGTGCATTTTATTAGAAGTTGATGATTTCTTCAAATCTTATGCAAAGTTGTCTTGTGTGTTAACAGCCAGAATCTCGTCTAATTGTCACTCATGGAAAGTTTTATTGAATGAATGAATTAATCAATTCAACCATTATCATGGATATGATGCTAGAAGCTTATTTAACTCATGAGGGCGCTCTTGATCCAGATGACATTCCCCAAACCAAAGACACAATTTGGATTCTTGGAAAAGCCTATAATGCTCCTCATAGTGTGTATTAATTTTTTGTATTTTCACATATGTTGATGATTCTACCTTAATATTCTGCATCAAATCTATGACATTCTTACTTTCAGATGTGGAAATAATAAGGAAAGATATTCGTTCCAAGTTATGGTTTACTTACCGAAGAAACTTTGTTCAGATTGGTGATACAGGATTGACTACTGATAAAGGATGGGGTTGTATGTTAAGGTGTGGGCAAATGGTCTTGGCACAGGCATTTGTATGTGTCCATTTAGGTTGGTAAAAATTTTAACTTCATTTTGGACAATATTGAGAATTATGAACAGAATGATCATGAATCTAATTTTGAATTTTATTTTCCCTTGTAATTTTAGGGAGAGATTGGTTATGGACAGAAAATACTAAAAATAGTATTTACTTGAAAATATTGCACATGTTTGAAGATCGTAGGACTGCACCTTACTCTATACACCAGATTGCTTTGATGGGTGCATCAGAAGGGAAAGAGGTGGGTCAATGGTTTGGCCCAAATACTGTTGCTCAAGTACTTAAGTGAGTAATTTTCATTGTTGTTTTCCTATCTTACATTAAACTTTAGTTTTCTTTTTTAGCTCTAATTATTTATATCTATTTTCTCTTCACTTTTCAGAAAGTTGGCGAGTTATGATGATTGGAGTTCTTTAGTTATTCATGTGGCTCTTGACAATACTGTTGTAATTAATGAAATAAGTGAGTGATGTGAATTTATATGAGTGTTTTGCTGTTATTTGACCAATTATTTTCAGAGTATTATTTCTTGTTAAATATTTTATTTTCATTAATAATTAGGACGGCTTTGCAAAATCAAAGAAAAAGGGACCCCAGAGGGAAATGATGCACATAAAACTGGCAGTCCACCATATCCAGGAGGTTGGAAGCCCCTTTTGTTGGTTGTGCCCCTTCGTTTGGGTTTGAGTGAAATCAACCCAGTTTATGTACGCAGTCTGAAGGTGAAGTTGTGTTTTCCTTTCAGTTATTTTAGTTTTGGTGGACTTATTTCTATGAGACTCTTTTGATCTTTTAGACATGTTTCACTTTTAAACAATCTCTGGGAGTCATAGGAGGGAAACCCAATCATGCTTTGTATTTCATTGGCTGTGTAGGTAAGTGAAGAAAATATTTGTTCTAAGAATTCTTTGTGATAATTCATTCTCTAGAGATACATAACATTAACTTTAAGTAGTGATGCAGACTTTCACAACTAACTTGATCAACAATTTAAATTGTTTCATGGGTATTAAGCCACATCGTCATATTGTAAAAACCTCAACGTTTCATTGGCATTAGCAGCCAACATCTTCAGGAGCTACTACAAACCAAAGATGTTGGCTGCTAATGCCAACAAAACGTTGAGTTTTTACAATATGACAACGTGGCTTAATACCCCAAAACAATTTTAAATGTTGATTAACTTTAAGTTACTTATTTTCTCAAATTGATGTCAAGCTGCTAAATTTTGATCTATTTAATAGATTTTCTCTTCATTTTGGAGTTTCTGTGATAAAGAATGTTTTTCTTTCAGGTGATGAAGTAATATATCTGGATCCGCACACAACTCAGCCTGCTGGAGTAGTTGAAGAGAAGGAACATGAACATGAAAGAATTTCCGATGCTTCTTATCATTGTGAATTTGCAAGCCGCAGCCACATCCTCCATATGGATCCTTCAGCGGCTGTGGTGAGGAAACTTTTCTTGGATCTTTATTACAGCTGACCATGAAGCCCAGAACTTCATTACTTTCTCTTTTCTAAAGAATGACAAAAACTACATATTGTCAGAAATTAATAAATAAACTTTATTGTCAAAAAAGCAGTTGCAAACTGAGTATGACCACGTGGATTTTAAGGAACTTTAAGTTGTTCTCCAGAAACAAGCAAGGGCCCAAGGGTATTGTCAGATTAAATATTTATAAAATAAATTATTTAATAAATATGTACAGTTATCCATTTATATACTCCAAAATGAATTGCAGATATTATGTGCAGTAAATATTCGAGATTAATAATAACAAAAGTATTAGTGACATTCCTGCCCATGAAAAAATTGTCACTTACCGGAAGTAAATATAAATAAATTTATTGTCAAAAACAGTACAAACTGCGTATGACAAATGTGGAGGACAATAAACTAATTTAAGGAAAACAGTATTTTATTTCTAAAATGTAAAATTCTCTATAGTTAATGGGATGTATGATATTTTGTTGACAGTGCTTCCTATGCAAAAGTGAAGAAGAATTTGAATTATTGTGTCAATTGATTCAGCAGAATCTTATTGAGCCTGAGAAACAGCCATTGTTTGAACTGTGTTACGAGCGACCACAACAATGGTCACCTGTTGATGAAGCAGCTATAGATGTTCTTGGAGCTTCTGCTTGTGGTGGTAGGTACACATGTGAGAGCCTTCATTTGATTGTGATGTTAATAAAATTGTTACCAACAATAGCTTATGAACACTAATATTGAATTTTTATATTAAAAGTTGGGAGGGAAATGCAATAGTCAGATAAAATCTGCTCAATTATTTAATCAGCAAAAAAAAATTTGAATTAGATAATTTATGTAATGGGTAATTGTTCGTAATTTTATTCCTTTTTTCTGTTTTTAAGCATTGGTTTTGGGTAGACAATTTGATGACTCGGATGAAGACTTTGAATTACTGGGTTAACTTTTGGATTGATTATCGGAGATATGGATAACTTATCCTTTACACTACTGTGCCTCCAAAATGAGTTAGACTCTCTGCTCACTCCCAACAGGGATTTTGATGTATGTAGCATTTCTCGACATCACACACGAAAGTATAAATTTACTGGAACTTTTCACATATGAACTGCTATATTGTGGTTTTCAAGTGTGTAACATCGTCACTGTTTGTTGTGGATTTTTGAATAGCAGAAAGTAAGTTTATGGACAAAGCAGTTGGAGCAGCTATGGTCATTTTATGTACAGAAATATGTAAATAAGGAAGTATTTTGTGTTTATTAACTGCTAATAACAAATTATTTTATGATTTTCTGTGTGTTATTACTTGCAATGAGGAAAGAAGTTTACAAAATATTGTAAAATTAATTTGCAGCTTAAGCATCAAGTTCTGAATTTAATATTGATATCAAGTGTTTCGTTAACAAATTATGGTACACACCGTTATATTTTATCCAAATTTTAGAAAGCATCAAGTTGTAGATGAAATATTGTTGGCAAGTTGTAGTACTGTTAGCAGCAATATCATATTGTGAGCTTTTTTTAAATTTTAGTTTCAAAGAACTATAATGAAGTAGTAAAAATAATTAATTCCCTAAGAACAGATTCTATTGAAAAGAAGTATCATAACATACAAAATTACATCTGATTTTCCTAGAACCACAAATACAGCATTTATGGTCAGATGAAAACCTAAGTTCCATACAGTCAATAAGGACTGAACCTGATTTATAGATCAAGAAACTGAAAATCTATGAAGATACTGGAAGTCTTAGAGTAAGCACAAAGTGACTTTACGAAGTGTGCACTTGTATATAAAATTATGTAAAGAAAATAGTACAATACCGAGTATATAATTGAGAATACAAAGTAATAAAAGTTGAGTTTACACGTGTGTGTGTGTGTGTGTGTGTGTGTATGGAGTTATTATTCCTATGATATAGGACTTTAAATGGATTTATTGACTTTATTGGACACAAATTATATTAACCGAAGTTTTTTAAGATGTATGATCAATGTAACTGTTATATTCATAAATTTATTGCAGTTTTTGTCCCAATCCAAATGGGGTCAGTAATAATGGGTGTTGCAATGAGTTAAGTTTGGACAAGTTTATCAGCTGTACACCCCTGGTGTTACTGAAATTGTCTATTGGGATAGTGTTGAAGAATGAACATGATGGTATAGAAACTATGAGGAGTGGGGCAGTAGTGGTACTTGGACACTTAACTCTTGCGCCACATCTCATCAGCTGATCAATGTATTTTACTGTAATATATTATTTCTTTATAGTCTAACTGAGACGATGATAATTAAATGAACTGGACAGATTCACTATTTTCTTAAGACTGAATTTACGAATCTCGTGTTGAGCACAAATTAGATCAAAATTGTTTTTTTTTTTTCAATTTTAATTCAAATTTTGAAAGTAATTAAAAATAACTTGACAATTTTAGACACAGTGAGGCTTGCACGTTATAATCTTTGAAGAGTGTAATGTTACTACGCAATAGTGATGAAGCAGTTGTATTCAAGACTCAATATCTAAAATTTGGCCAGAATGAAGTCAAGAAATTACTTCATTTCAGAACATAACCATATGTATTTGGTATTACTATAAGAATGTTTTATTGCTCGATGTAATATAAAATAATGATAAAAATTGCTATTTGCTTTTCAACTGTCATGTTTTGAGAAAACTAGAGATAAACTACGGTTCACTAGTATTAACTTAAATGTGTGAATGTAAATAAATTTGGGTGATATTATGTAATTGCAGGCCGTGAACCATATGTGTTGCAATATATAAGGTACATTAGAGTAAAAAAAACTTAAAGAAAGGAAAAAGCAATTTTATGTTGAAACTTTCTTTTTTCAATTTTATATTTGTTTTAAATGTTGGTCAGTTTAAAATAATGTATACTATATTTTTATTTGCAATAATAAAAGTTTTGAAACTGCAAGGCAAATTTATTTTTCTACATTTATGTCCATTATGTATCAAGATAAAGAAATATTAGACTAACAACCTTTCAGTGATCATTAAAAGGCCAAAAGTCTAAAATTATTTTATTATTTTCCTTTCTTCAAATATGGTCATAATTCACATTTTGAGGAGAAAATCTTTGACAAATTAATGAAATTACCAGTAACACCAACTAACAAAGGATGTTTGTCCCACTTAAGTGATGCAACAGGTTCCTGGAGGTAAGATGCATTCTCCATTGAAGTAATAATTTGAATTGGTACGTGTTTATTCCCTGTATTTGTAAGACTATTTAGAAAATTAAAAATAAAACAAGGTTTATAACCTGAAGCTAAAAGGAAACCCAAGAGATATACACAAAAAATGAAGTTGCAATAAATTAGAGTAGCGCTGACTGATGCTTCATAGCCCATGGGCCATGTTCTATAAACTTTCGATCAAACAGGCACGAAATGGGATTTGGCACAATATTGCCCAATTAATAAAACAAATGAGTCATATTTATTTGTAAGGTAAAATTTTGATTTTCATCAAATTATACTATTTCAAACTGGAAAAAGGAAATATAAATAGCATGTTTCTTTATTATAAAATATTTTTAATATTTAGAATTATAATAAAATGTTTTCCTATTGTTACGTGTGATGAGGTAATTCCAAACATAATGTCCTATTTCTCCCACCGGACTACCGTGTGAATTAAATTATTTCTGACAGCATAGATTTACGACACAAAGTTGTGCCCCTCATGTTTGATGAAAACTTTGATGTAAAATGTACTGTAACTAGTGGCCAGTAAATTAAGTTTAACCCTAAATGGCCTATGGGCTGCCAGTTGGACAGAGCTGAATTAAGAGTATTGAGATGATAACGTGAAGTTGTAGTCACCAATTACACCAATCTGGGAAGCTAATGCTTCATGGCAAAATCTTAATTTAAGAATTAGCATACTAGGACAGCATAACATTCCTATGGTGTGTTTCACAAATGTTTGTTGAGTCAGAAAAAATAGCTATATTAACGCAACAATCTCCAAAAAAACTTATTTTGTAATTTTTGGGAGAAAATCATACAAGTCAAGTATCATTTAGGTACTTAACAAGAATAACCGTCATACACAACAAAACCCAGATCTAAACATAGTTTTAAAAATAAATTATATTTAGGTCCATTCTTGATGTGTACGGTATTTCACGAGACGTTACAATTCCCAGAGGCAGTAAAAATGTGGTTTTATCAAAAACAATTATTTATTGACTGCAAAATTGTTCATATAATAACCTATTTTTGTGAAAATTTAAAACACAAATTTTGGGATTTAGACCAACATTGCATAAAACACCACAGAATTTTGTGCACTTTCCACATTCTCCACAATGAAGTTCACCAATCAAATCTCAAATGTTCAGAAACTAATGATGAATTTTATGATGGTGATTATTATAATTATGATGAATGATGGACAAACTCTCTTCAGGATTTAAATTTCACCTATCACATGCCCTGTAATTATAATAGTGGTAAATCTTTCTGTATCATGCGATACAGCATCCCGGCATTACCACTTCTTGCTTCTCATGTGATGTGGGGTACGCAACTTGTTGAACAAATCCGTGCTGCCCATATGCTTATACTCTTGAATCAAAGCTGGTTGAGAAAGGTTCTTGTAATTAGTTTCCTATCTATCCCAGCCTCAACTATGGCCTTTTCCAAGAACTCCCGCATGTGACCGCAGTTATCTGATTGTAATTGTGCCATCATACCAGTGTTATGTTATTTGTCTTGTGTTGTGTTACATGACATGACCTCAGGGTAGCTTCTTAATATCATTGGACGAATTGGTCTGATGTAGACAGATCGTTCATTACAAGCAATAAAAGATTTTGTCATTCTGTCATTTGATACATTTATTGATACCACTGCTTGCCAAAGGACCCAGCACTGGAGATGGCTGCCATGCGGCCGAAAAGACCTTTTGCATTAATAGATGCATCAAATGACAGAATGACAAAATCTTTTATTGCTTGTTCTTGATATCATTTAAAGGAGCTTTTTCGACATGATCAGCTTTGATAGTTCGCCCACATTTCAAAGAATGTTTCACTCAGTTGTTCAAGGAGGATGAAAGAATTGAAATGTGTCAATGAATATATGCTATGAGGAGGCAGAAACCTAAAGTATAATTTTTTGGTGACAGATGAAACCAATGACACACATGGCTCGATAAAATCCTAAGTTCTTTCTGCAACCAAGTACGGTTCAAATTTCAACAAAACTCCAGTTGTAGCTGCAAGACACTAAAATTTAAAGCTGTATCGAAGAGGTTTTCCACGAGAATTGTTTTGCTCAGTTATGGCTGCAATATGGCTCCATTGTCTCAAGAGAAAAGTTGCGATCAAAAAGAACACAAGTTCTTGAAATTTCTTGTTTATGTGCTCCAGAAGATGCCGTATTTTGTACACTCTGTCTGAACAATCAATTCACGAATTGTCATTCAAAAGGAAAAAAACTATGAATTTGCTCACAAGTTTTTTGAGACATTGCTCATGAAACTAGGGTGTTGCGAGCATTGGGATATATCCAGTGGCATAAATACCACAGGTCTGGCTGCAGCAATTGCCTGGGTGCATCTGTGGTGACAGGCCCCATAAGTTAAGATGTTTTTAAGGCCAAAAAAGTTTTTCCATTATTTTTAATTACCTGTCCTTCAAAACGTTATATAGGTTCCCTTTGGTGTTATTTAAAAAGTATGTTGCATCATTTGTAAATTTGGCATAACTTATGTTACAATGAAAAATGAGTTTCAACTGACAGACAAAAACTTCCCTAAACAGTGTTTATCATTTTCAACGGGACCCCAAGGCATAACAATTAAACCAATTCTTATATTCATCTTTAGAAGTTGTATTAGTTTATGAATAAAACAGTTTACGTCATTTAAAATAAAAGCAACATTGTTCAAATTAAATCTTTTGTTTCACTGCTAATGTAAGTTACTGAACAACATTAATGTAAGTTTGAATGTAAATTGGACGTACATGTAAAGTATATATATCCAATGACTGATTTGTAAAACCACCTCAATTATTAATGGTTAATTTGAAAAAGCTTGTCAAAACATTTTTAGGTAGGGTCCCCAATGTGACCATGACTCGGGGTCCCAGAATGGATCGTTATGCCACTGGATATCTCTCAGTACATGCGCCTGTGGGTTATTGAATGGTGCACTCGTATTTTGAAGCAAAATGTACACGTGTTTAAGAACACTGGAAAACAATGTATGAGGTGACCCTCTTGTGCTGCATGGATCACAATATCTCAAGATATTTTATCTAATATACCTTCCTCAAAAATAATTTAGAATACATCTAGGGGAGTTATATTAGTAATGTGCCACTTCTGTACCTGTGAAGGTTTTAAAGTAATTCCAAATAAAAATTTCTTAGTTATGTAAAAAGTTTTAGTTTTTGGATGCACATTTTCATGACATTTTTGTCACCTCTGAGTGGAATCATCAACTTTAATTCAATATCAAAGTCATTTTTGTGCTTTCATTTAGTGTCTTCACCTCAATTCCTCAACAATTCCATTTCCCCAAGTCTGCCCCCAGAGCAGCGAATAGCTCTTCATCATCAGCAGCTCCAATCAGCACCAACTCTAGGGGTAGTGTCTTTGCTACCTCGATACTATTGAGCGGTAGAACGTTAGTTCAAACCCTGCTCAGCCGAACTAGGTGAGGTTTTCAGCTGGGGTTTCCCTCAACTACTACACACAAATGTTGGTTCGATACCATAAGTTCTCTAGCAACCCAACATCTCTACTTCCCAATTTGGGCTCTAATGACCTCAATGTTGACGAGCCCTAAAGCCCCACCAAAAAAAAAAAAAAAATCCTTCCCAATTCCCTTACCCAAGTCACTGTTAGGTGGAAGAGCAGGCCAAATGCCTCGAAGATCACCAAAAGACATTAAATGAAATAAGAAAATATAATAGTTCCAATTTGTTGGCTGCATTAACCTACATAGCAGAAGCTTCTACATCAAGTTCCTCCAAAAGAGCCAAAATAACCTCTCCATCCATCAAAGGATCATACCTCAGATTAATCTTACACATACGTGTCTCACATACAGTATTTCATACACAACAAAAACAACTACATATAATTTTCTCAAGGTCTTCTCCAAGAGATAAATATGATATGGACAAAACTACACCTCATTTAACTGTAGTAAGGACAATAGATAGAAAATGGCTACATATATGATCAGTAGCGGATTCAAGAGATAGAAACAGTAATAATAAAAGGAAGTTTTTTGTTTCCAAATTGGCAACAATTGAATGCAACAAGATAAACTAATAAAATCTATGTAAAAAGATTATTTCATGGAACAAATTATGACTAACTTTGCTTCTAGAGATTTCTACTCCTACATGGGAACAAGAGCATAGGGCTGCGACATTTTACTGTTTCTAGCATACTTGCACTGCAGGAAGATTCTGAGCCACTTATAATAATAATTTATTAATCCGCTAGTGAGCAATGCTCGGTGATAGATAGAAAAGAAGACGTCCGTAATACAATAATTTGAGGTTAAATAACAATTCATCACCCAAATATCTATAAAATGCACACACACACACATGGTATAAAATTGTAAGGAAATTACTACAAAAGGTTACAACAAGAAATAAGTTAGATTTAAGAAATTAATTATCTAATATAAAATTATCTAGATACAATTTACAATAGATAATCAAAAAAGTGTAGGTCATAAATAAATGATAATAAATTATTTGTATAATGTAACTTTATTCATACGATAAATCAATGATAGAAATGTTTTATTGGTGTTCGTACAAATTTTTTTAATAACATTATAAGATTAAATGATCAGAAAAATGAAAACTAAAATTTTTATGTTTCTGTGGGATCATCTTTTATTGCTGGTGCATTAAAAAAAATCATACACCTAATTTTCAATATCCAACACTGATTTCAATATTACCACTTTCATTCTCGCATTTAATATGACTGAATTAGTATAATTTCATTTATGTTAGAATTTTAGACTGAACACTGAAACTTTTTCAATTCTTGAAATTTCCCATTGAAATTATATTGAGCAAATCTGAAGCAATTTCACCAAAAATGTTAATTATTTCAAAAAGGTAATTATTTAAAAGTTTTTTAAAATGAAAAGTGCAATTTACAACTTCAAGAAGTCAATAAAATAAAATTCTAGTGGAGGGACTCGCACACTCTGGTTTTTCTTTAAGGGCCTGTCTCAAAATCAAATCCTGGATCTACCCCTGTACATGGAATCTATCAATATAATAACTACCAGTGGTCCATTGCTCTAATAGTCCCAGCACACACTACAAGATTACCACACAAGCTGTTGAACATAATGTGCTACTACCACGAAACTTTGTTGGACTTATCTCGAGGGTATCAGAAGCAAGATAGCACAGCAAGAAACAAAATATGGCACAACAGTGTGAAGCTACGAACGAACAAATTCTGTTTAGATTTCAGTATGAAGTATCATACACTCAGCAGTGACGGGTTAATCCACAAGTAATACACATAATAACAAATACTTTTGATATTAGAAAGCAAATAAGTTAAATGACCCTTGAATTCAATTTTTATTAAAGCATGTGAGAAAGTGAGTACTTAATGTGGACTGAACTTAAATGGAAAAATCTTTATTTACATTCCAAGCAAGACGAAATACACTTTATGAAATATATGTACATTCAACTAATGATCTTATTTTACTCCAAAACATAATAATGATAGTCTGACTACAAATAAAAGAGTTTAATCTTGGTTTGGTTGCTAGAAAGTTAAGTCACAATGCATGATAGCAGCTGTTATCTAGTCATGAATACTTAAGTGCAGAAAAATAACTTCCTTGAATCAAAAGACAAAATTGATTCTTTAAATTATTTTCAGCAAGAGGGTAAAATCAACTAAATAACAATACAAGATGAAATGCTACATGAACTTTTCAATGTACGACTTATGAACAGACAAACCAATTATACCAACTCTAAAACAGAAGAGTGTACAGAAACTGAAGTTTCAAACAACAGAAGTTACATTTACAACCAATAATGTTTAATACCTACTCCAAAATGCTCAATTGGCAATTACGAATAACGGTTTTGTATTTTAAAACATCAATATGTTAGCAGAATCAAGCATGAAATCTTGAGTGCAATTTACAAAGGCAATTAACTATTTTATAAAATGCCACAAAAGCACTTTATCACAGATATGAAAACTAATGAGAAATAAATAATGAAACATTTAAAATTACTAAGGGGAAAAGAAAATTCTTAGGCAATGAATGTAAGACACTAAAATAGTAATACTTGAGTCACAGAAATTATTTAGCATACGAGGCTTGCTTTCTTCCAGCACGTGATCTATAAAGAAGCTTAAAATGAGATATAATGGTAAATGCTAATATATAACTGAAAGATACTAAGATCTAACACACCTTAGCTACTACTAAAATAGATCAATGATTTAAAAATATTAACCAAATACAGCCTTCTCATGATTCATAAAACTTCAACAACATACTCACAGTCTTTATCTCCAACATCAAATAAATTCTTACAAATATCGCTAATAGAACCATTAAAATACATTCTTATACAGTTTGATCACACCCTTTAAAATTCACACCCTTTTTACATCAATATCAACTAGAATACAAGAAACAATATGGATAAATGATGTTTTTCATTATATTCCTAGAATATCAGATGTGTTTGATGTTTTACAAGTATTCATTCAAATTCCCAGTCTTCACACACCTTACTTCCATTAAATTGTATAAACTCATAAGCTGTAACAACGTAAAGTACAAAAGTAAACACCGGAGAAAAGAAATAATTTACCTTACCATCTAACTTCTCAAAAAATAAGAAATTAATTAGTTTGCCAATACATATCACAATCTCCATCACTGACTGTCCTTTGCTTAAAAACAATCAGCACAGCCCTATTGTTGCTTCATAGTCCACAGAGGGTCGAGTTGACTTAGAGGATCTGATGCACTAGAAGGTTCCTTTGAAGAAGCAGGCACATTGACTGCAGGTTCTGCGACTTCCTCTTTACTATCCTTTTGGGTTGCACCTGCGTCGTACAGGGGAAAGGGTCAATAATATTCCATGAAAAAACAAATTCAGTTTTGACTTTACAAATCAATACTTAATTAAAAATACAAGCATTGACATAAATTATCTAATTTGAACAATAAAACAAAATACATAAACTATTCATTAGTGAAAAGTCTAAAATTTTTGTTTTAAAACTCTTCGACAAATTTAGAAAATGAATTAATAGAAGCCAACAAGAAATATTTTAATATAATTCATGTGTCATATTATCTAAACATGAACACAACTAACTCTGGTCCAAGATCAATGTGGAAAGGGATCACTCAATTTAATGTTTTATAATTACAACTGATATTTCACAAACATTATGTTTAACCTTAACTTCTTCTTTTTTTATACAGTGAAACAGAAATGAGACCATCATCTTATATGAAACTTTTGTTAAATCTGAAATAGTGTTAATAAAATTCTGGACATTTACTTCTATTGACTGAAATAAATAAATAGTGGAATATTTAAAAAACACACAGAAGGGTTTCGTAAACTGCCAACAAGCCAGATAAATAACAGGGTTCATAATCTTTTTGCATAGAAAAAAAGAAGAACCTCCAATAAATTTTAAGCAGTTTTTCTTTAGCATTTAGGAATCGATTTTTTGACCCCTTTAAGTAGTAAATTTGTATGCTTATGTCTATACACCAAATTGCGATCAAAGAAAAAGTTTCTTTTGCCGTGTACGCTATTTATTTAACTTAAGTCACTATTGTAAGTCTTATTAGTTATAAAAAGAAAAGCCATAATTTATCATTCATCTTCCAATAATAATGTAATTCATAGGGTATATTAGTGACCTATTGAAAGAAACACTTTCAGACTACCTTTAATACACTTTATAAGGATAATTCCTTTCAATCCTCAATTTCAAAACAAAATATAAGATTTTCTTCTTATTTTGAAGGTAACTGGGAACCCTACAATTTAGTTTAAAAATCTCCCATCAGATCCACAATGACATATACCATCTCTTGTAAAAATTGAAGGGAATGTATGCAGCAGATAAATAAAAGAGCACCTATTAAAAAAAAACTTTTTCTGTCCTTAGAAGCTGTTTCCAAAAATACGAACATTCAATATAAACATTAAATTACAAAAGGTTTTTTAAACACAGACTAGGATCACAGAAGTTGACTAGAACTAATGACCTAATGACTCATCAGTTAACGCTTCATGACCTGTAGATCTGAATGGGAATCAATCAAACCAATTGTTTTTCAGAGCTCAACAAATATTATAAGCATAATTTTAAATAACTGTCCCAAAGCAGAATGGAAATAAAGTAAATATATAAAGAATACTTTTGAATAAAGCAACACACCATGGAATTAATCATAATCCCAAGCAAAGCATTTCTAGGGCATCTCAGCAGAATAAATTAATTGTGATCAGTTGGGAAGAGAACACATGCAAACACAAATCTCAGCTGGATCAGTTGTTTCAAAAATATTTTTGGAAAATAAATGACCATAAACAAGACTCAAATTTTGTCGCCAAAAAGCATCCACTCTTTGCAACAATTCTAGGAGATAAAAGACTTGTATGGACTGAAATGCCAAGAGCTCGATGACCATTAACTTTTTAATTAATTTGAGAAAAGATAAATAAAAAGCTTCTCCACCTACTATAAATTAAGGTCATCCACAAAAAAATGCATTAAGAAGCAATGGAGAACAAATTATTTGTAAATGACATACTTTGCGAATGCAGTAATAAATAAAAGTGAAATGTGTAATTTTATATTCAAATAAATAAAAACTTTCTATTTTCTACTACCAAATAAAATAATCAATATAAAAAACAGAAAATATTTACTCGACATTAAGTAAAAAAACAAAACAGACATGATTAGAATGAAACATGATTAGAAACAAACATGAAATACTTTTAAGCTGTTATCTGGGGCAGCGCTAAATCAAGACACATAGAGAACATTTAGAGTGCATATCAAGTCTTGAGGTTGAGTAGATAAAACAATAATAATAACGTTTGCAAAATATTAAAAAGTGAAATTGTGTTATATAATACAGCTAATTAAATATAACTGAGAAGTTGAGATCAATCACTCACACGAACATAATTTTAAGTAAACACTTCACAATACAATTCATAAACATCAAGAAACAAAGCAATAGACTGTGCATGGGTTGTTAGCTAGTAAATCAATGAAGCCAGAATTGGAGAGCTACCTAACCCCATGTTGTCAAGCCCACACTGCAACTGGCTCAGGTCAGCGGGAGCACCCAGCAGGAAATCCTCAGACGGGTGTCGAGTGTGGCACTTGCTCCCACGATTCCTCTTGTCCTCAAAAGTGGACCGAGTGGTCAGGATGCCTCCTGTAGGCAGGCATAACATTGTCAACCCACCCCTACCCAGACACAAGTGGAACAAAGAATCAAATGTCTCCCCACGAATTATGTGAAAAACATATCTGAATAGAAATGATTTTTTTTTTTAAGGAAGTTTTCACATAATATTGACAAATGTTAAACAAAGCAACATTGTGCACCTAGTGATCTTATGAGAATTTCGGTAAGAAATGAAAATTGGAATTCAGGAAAATAATAACTTTGNAAAAAAATTTTTTTTAAAAAAAAAAAAAAAAAAAAAAAAAAAAAAAAAAAAAAAAAAAAAAAAAAAAGTGTACAAAAATTGAGAAATACCTAGCATAATTTGGTAATGGTTAATGTAGTCTTAATATTCTCATGGCATATGTGTCGTGGCATTTCATTTGAAACATGTCACAACGTTATACATGTTCATGAAAGAAAATGCAAAAAAATTGTAAGTATACAAAAATATGTTATGGTAAAGGATTAATATCAAGATGTAGGTGCAATGAAATTGCTTTTGAAAATCCACATTTGCCATGCTTCAGCTCAGTTCATTGCAAATTATTGTAAAACACGAAGCAAAGCAGGTTTGCAAACAATAAAAATGTCTGGATACATATATATATATATACACACATATACATACGTTTCATTAATAAGTCTTGAGCATGATACAACAGAGCTTGATAAGCAAACTGCAGATGCTGACGATCTCTCAAACAATTCTTACGCTGTGACGACACAGACACAGCGAGAGGAACAAGCTCAACCAGTCCTCGTCCCGCCTGCACCTCCAGCAGTGCAACAGCCATTACACACAAAAGACCCGATCTGCCCACTCCAGACAGGCAATGCACAACAACAGGATGGGAGGCGACTCTTTGTTGTTTGTGTAAGCTCAGGACCTCCAAGACAAATGCTAGAAACGGGCCAGGCGAGGGTGGGAAAGAGCTGAAATACAAACGGCTGGGTGTACAAACTATTTTGCATTTGTCACTCAGGAATTCAAATTACACACTTGCGCATCCAAAACAGAATTATGATACTTCAGAAACGCTTTTCACCTCATGAAATCCAATTGAACAAAGAATTACTCTAATAAGATTTAATACATATATTTTTTTATTTTGAAAAGATTTTTAGACTTGTAGAAATGAACAAAATAGATACCATGTACTTACAGACAGATAAAAAAATTGCAATCAGTCAGCAATGAACTTTCCAGGAAGTAAAGAAACAAGAACAAAATTACTACGTGACACAAACTCAGACTAAACCTAAAAAGTCTTTCTTAGGTATCTTTCCAATAGAAGATTACAACTTGTTTAGCTGAGTATATTCAGATTATTTCTCAAAAATTTCTTGAAGTCCAAACGAGAATGAACAGGAAACGATAATTAAGGAGGACGAACAGAAAATGATAAGGAAACTGCAATTATCTTGAAATACATCAGTAAATTAAACAGGTATTTTATTAGGCACAATCAGAGACGGTAATTTTTATAGCACTATTCACAAAAAAATTTACTGACACATCCTATTGGATATAATGTCAGCAAAAGTGGATATCATCAATGCTTTTCAATGTTGATATCATCATTTCCGTTTTAAGATTGGCAACCCCTAAAGCCACAATTAATATATATATTTATTTATTTTGACATACACACTTATGTCTGTTGTAATGTTCATAATTCCAGATTTTTTTTTTTTAAATTTTGACCCAATCCAAAGGTTGAAACATAGTATTCAATGTTACAAGTGATGCAATAAAAACTTTTTTGTCTGCTTTACCATGGTCAAATATCGAAATATTATTTTTTATTGCTTTTTTAAATTTCATATTTTTAGACAAGTGAAACTTCTGTCTATTCTAGTACAATAAACTTAATTGTACCTTTACATTAACACACCAATGAATACTCCACCCACCTGCCAGGCCAACTAGTGAACTGCAGATGAACGATGACACGAGTGGACCGAGTATCGCCACATGTAACTGTAAGAATTCGTTCCACCCAATGAGTCCTTGTATTGCAACTTTGAAGAGTGAGACGGAGTCTTCCTGATGTCATCTCTTGGGACTTCTCTACAGGCCAATAAATTTGACCTGAAAGCTATTATCATCAAATTTTAACTTCATGAAGTAATTCTTAAAGAACTCCCAAATATATGACATACAATTAAGATAGAATGATTCAAATTCCACCCCTGCTTTAGAAGAAATAGCCTAGTTCACAAACAACACTCATAATAAGACTAATATTCATCATCCTAGCATTACAACCACTCTTTGGCAAAAAGGCCCATATTGATCAGGAATAATTTTGTATAATATCCTTCCCAAAAATATAAAAGATATAAATAAATTGAATCTCTTCAAATCCACAGTTAAAAGCTTTCTAATGCACTATTGTTTTATAATATTAAAGAATTTAGAGATTTTAATAAAAGATGTCAATGAGAGTTTCAATTGCCCAATAAATAGTTTTCCATATGATTTCAGATGATGTAAGAGATGTTAATATCTCTTATACTTTATCACGCCGTTGTTCTTGTACTTTAGATACTGACTAAATTTCTTTTGTCATGAATGTTGTTTTTTATCCTTTTTATTTACAATAGTTAATTTGTAACTGCACGCAACCTTTGCATAATTGTGTACATTATCATCCTGGCCCGGGTTTTTCTCCAGTTTTCCTGCAGGTAGCGACGGATTTTCCATAGACAGGAACATCATTAATACTTTTGTTATTATTAGTCTCAAATTTTTTCTGCAAATTTCTATAATACATTTAGTAATGATAACAGTATGAATTTATTAAATAATTTCTTTTGAAGTACTAGACCGCCACTGCCCTTGGACCCTTGATCAGAATTAATGGGATGGTCCCTCGATGCTTCTGGAGAGCAACTTCATTTATTATCCTCCGCGTGGTCATACACAGATTGCAACTGCGTTTTCAACAATAAAGTTTATTTATTATAAGGGAGACTTTCTGAATTACATGACAGAAAAAATACAACTACCAACAGGTCCTTCAAACTAACCTCAGCATCACTCAGAAGACACACCACTATTTCAACTTGCTGCTCCATCACCATCGTCCAAAAGTCATTCACAGTCGAAGGAAGGGGAGCTTGAGTCAGGATGAAAGACGGAGTCAAGGAAGAGATGTCCTACAACAAAATGTCATTGAAAAATATCTGTTTCTCATCGGTTATCAAATTTATTCATATCAATATACATGAATTTTACACAAAAATAATTTTGACTATTCAGTTAGAAAAATAATATTTTGTACCTTTACAAAAGAAGCATTGATGTAATCATCCTTGGTCGAGGGAAGTTCCACCCGTGAATTATCGTAAGGAAGGATATCCGGAAAACGATTCTTCATGGGATAACATCGAGCCACAGAGATACTTCTTTTGTGAGAATCTTTCTCCTAAAGATTAAAAGTGTAAAGAATTATATTCTCCTCAAGTTCTTAATCATAGTTTCTGTGATTAGGTCAAACAATAAAACAAAATTCCAACCATTAAAGAAGCAAACATTTTAATCTACAATCTTATGTTGACAGTTTCCCATATTGCAAGCATACACAATAATGACTGATATCCCACTTTTAATTTGCACTATTCTTGGAAGAACAATGTCAAACGACATTCAGGAAGCTAAATTTTGATGGAAAGAATATTTGTTTCTGCTTGTCACCAGCAGACTGGACACAATCAAAGGGCATTGTTTGAGCAAGGGAATCAGAGCTCTTAGAACATATACTAAATAAAAAAGTTAAGAGGAGAGTTTGGTCAAACAAACTTCAACAATATTTTAATATGACCACTTTGTCAACAATATTTTTGTCAGATACCAGCAATTACCAAGTTTTCGGTTTTTCTCTAAAGAAATTTAAACCAAAAATTCATGGCAATGTCTCACACACAAATAACGATGTACAGAAAATCAATTTCTCATTTAGGTTTACATAACAATTATCATCTTAATCCCGTGCCTTTAAGGTTTTGTTATGGGTAAAAACATTTCAAAAACTGGATTTGTGTTATTTTAAATGTAAATAAATATTTGTTAACAAGGAATAATGTTATAAAAATTGTAAAGTATCAAGAGATTTTCCTTCCAAAATAGTCAGTGTGTAATGGAATAAAACAATAGGAGTGAGTTTTCCATTATTAAAAAAGAGTAGTACCTGCAAATCTAAAAGTTCTTTCCATTTAATATCCAAAGGTGTAGGACCATTCAAAGTTTTAGACGTGAGACCTTCCACAAATTTCTCGTATTTCTCTACCTCCTGCACAAATTGATTCAGCACTTCAGAGTCGTTATAAGGATCTTTTCCGGTCGCTTTGCTTTGGCGACTCTCAAGAATTCGATGACTTTCCTGTATCTGAAGAAACAGGAGTCAGACAAAACTGAACTCAACATTTATCATTAGTAAATAATAACAACATGAAACAAGTAATATTTTCAATGGTGAACTCAAGAGTATGTAGCAATGAAAATAAGATGAAAATAATAACATACTCTGAGGGCACATTTCACAAATTACTATCATAATGACATTTTAAGAAAACTAGATAGGATCTTTCCTCAGAACACAAACAAAATAGTGGAAGTAACAATTTATAAATCTGGTTGGGGCTTGCATACCATTCATCATAAATTACCTGGACATATTTGAACATTTTTACGAAAAAGAGAATTAGGAGAGGATTTTTAATGCATGTTAAAAATGTTCTTGAACATTGTATTGTATGATGTCCACAAGCTTCGGAACATAAAGACTTCAAATTTGGAATATTTGAACCTTTAAATGTACCATCTATGTGCTTGGGCAGCATGGAGATCCACTTTGGTAGAGACCTTTGCTGTAGAGACTGTCACACACTATCCTCACAAGTTCATGGTGTACATCTTTCAAAACTTTCCCGTGAAATGTTTATGGATTAGATTTTCATATATTGGTTTATTCAATGACTCCACTCATATTTCCCAAAGCACAGTCAATCTTTATAACTCATAAATAAAATCCCATCATAAAGGTACAGGTAAGTACACGAGAAAACCTCCAAAGTAAAAATATCTGGGTATTTTGATTTTTGACAATATCTTCGTAAGTTAAAGTCTTACAAATAATTTCAATGATTTTCTAAAAACATATCATTTAAAACCACAAAAATGATACATGTGAAGTTAAATGTAATTATATTTCCATTGATTTTTTAAATTAATGCCAATATATATTGTCTGAACATAATTGGGAAACTGTGTCAAACTTTCTAATTGATTGCTTATCTTGTCATTGTGTATGATGAAATGAGAACTAAGAGTGTACTTACAGAAAATAGATCTCAAACTTCATTCTTTGAGTTTAATGCAATGAAGTTTTGAAAATACAATAAATTACGCTGATCATGTTTTTAACCACCAACTTCACTCTATTTATCCTATGAAACATTTTCAGGAGTCCTTACTCCATCTTCAGCTAAATGTAACTGGAACTATGCTACAACTACTACTGCAACAAGTATTGCCGACTTTTCCTTTCGCTTAAATTTTATATCCCTAAAATGTTCTTTTTACCTTAGGTTGTTGAGTCTTTTCGTTAGGCAAATTCTTAATTTGAACATCACTAGATCAATTTTCTTAATCTCAAGACTCAAGACCCTTAACCCTTGTAATTTGCCCCAATCAAAAATTTAACACCAAAATGATTTTGAGGCAGCGTTTGAATTTGTGTTCTCAAAACACCTTCTTAAACTTCAAGAAATAGACTGGATGATAATTAAATTTTTGTAACAGTAATTACACCTTTAAGGTCGTTACATCCCTGATTGATTTTTATTTCCCAAACCTTTGTATCTTTCTGTCAATTAACTCATCAAAAACATTCAATTTTCTGGTGCTGACAATATGCTCATATTCCAGACTAAATTCACAATTCAACAAAGGACAATGGTGACAAGAAAGACATTAACATAAAGAGAAGGAAAAATTATTAAGTCCTAACACTTAGAACATTATGTTTGAGAAAGATTTTTTTTCCCCACTAAATTTAAACCTTGATTATTGAACTTTCAAGTTCCAATGGAGACGAATTTGATTGAAATATAAATCAAGACACCAGTTTGTTCGGATAGTGAAGCACTAGTCACATTCATCTGAAGATGAGAGTAAGGTTTCCCAAAAACTTTTCCATCTCTAAGATACATCGACTTATGTTGTAAGATATTAAATATTGATTACAATTAACTAAAATTTCAATAGTCATCGATAAAGCAATGCCTATCTGTCACCCTAAAAATAGGCTAGACAGCGCTACCAAACTAAAGGGATTACCAAAAAATGAGGGTACGAAAAAGGTTCATGCTACATATATGAGGATTTTTATTTCACAGATACATAGTTTCAGTAATTATTGAATGATTTTCATTCTTCTGTACAAATTAAAATCCACAGTTCATATACTTTTGCATATTTTTTATGCTTACTGTAATCTATTAGAAGGTTTTGCCTACTAATTTTTAATAAGCCTACATAATAGTCACATTTTATTTTACAACCAAGTATTTGGAAGTATTTAGTTTACTTCATACATTATGATTATTCCACATTATTAATTAAGGCAACATTGTTAATATTAATAATCTCTAATCAAACAGAATATTTATACAAACAGAAGAGATAAATATTCCATTTGTGAGTCAACTTAATGCTGCGCTCTACACACAAATAGAGCTGCATGCCCCATACATTACCATGAATGTGTTAATTGTTCTCTTACTTTTATCAGGTAAATATCTTAATTATTCCCTTTTTATTAGGGGTAAGACAAGGATCTTAAGAAATTACACCAAGAAAAAAAAAAAAAAAAAAAAAAAGACTAATCTTAATCGCACAAATTGAAACTTTGATTAGAAAACAATTGGACTTTCTTCCCTTTAATTCTTATCAAACAAAACACAGAAATAGAATTCTTCTTATACTAATAACTAAAAAAACAAAGTATGAAAGTCTCAACTTGCCCCACCCGTGGGATAAGATGGGGGAGCCCCTGGGGTAAGATGGGGTATGAGATGCTTCATCGTCTCTATCTTCACAAACTGGATGGATGTTGATACCTTCAACGTCACTGTCTTCTACTCTGGCACAGGCAGAGTGTGCTCACTTACCTCACATTTGACACGTGATCCATCCTTCATTAGACTTCAAATAGAAACCCTGACAATACAAACATTCAGTATCCTTCTCTGTATTACTCTGATTCTTTAACTACTTGATTGGCTTTACGTTGTTTTTTTTAAAATTCTTTTCTTCTGTTTACAACAAATATTATATGGTAAAAGAGGAAAGAAATTTTCAGGAGAGATAGTGTTCCTCAGTACCCCATCTTTCCCCAAACAACATTTTCACAAAAATGAATTTTTTGAGGTTATAACACGGTAATTACCGGAATGATTAATTGAATTTGATGCAGTAATATAAATGAGTTTGAGGAAAAAATGCACTAGATCCTACAGAAAATACATTCAATACTGGCACATGTGTTACATACTTAAGAAATTAGATTGAACATTAAAAAAATGAAAATATACTTTTAAAATCACGAAGCACACACTATCAACCATGTCTCATGTGGCAGTGAAGAAGTTCCCAAAAAGGACTTTCTATGGCATCAGCAGCATGTCAATAATAACTTAAGAACTTAGGTCCCCATCTTACCTCACTACCCCGTTTTAAGCCACCTTCCCCTATTTAACATACTGTTATAATAAAGAACATTCTCATGTTTTGAAACACATGTAATTTTTTTTTTTTTTTGTGAGGCTTTACTGCTCGTCGACATCGAGGTCATTAGAGCCCTAAAATTCTGTACAGGTAGGGAAAATGCAGTTACGCACTAGGGAGAGCCAACATGACTCTCCCCGCAAGTAGGACTCGGTCATACCCACTAAAAACCCTCCTGAATTACAATATATCAAAACATATCTCAAAACCAAAAATCAAAACATTGTGGACAAAAAATGAGGAAAATGAAAGATAACCTAGCCCCTAATAGAGTCGGGATCGAAATGAACAAGAGGTGACCAAGGAAGGTCAGGAAAGAGAAAGGAAGGAGCTAACAACAAGTAAGTGGAAGTAATGCCAAACTCGGATTGGGGCAATTATTGATCTTGATACCCTAATAATTTACATATTAATTTAACTCAAAAGACATTTGGGGTGAGAGAGATGAATCAATTCTCAATTTTATAATTTGTTGTTGTTTTTATTTGTCATGTTTTTAATGGCCCCGATGATGGTTAAATAAAATAACCGAAATGTTGGCATAGTTAATAAATCTTTTAAACTTATGACCAAGTCCTCAATATTATTACAATATATTTCAAAGTTTTGTTTGTTCAATAAATAGCACAAAAGAAATGGAGAAATGTTATACTTCAAAAATTGGCAGCATAATTTTTTCAATCAGTTCTTTTCTAATCTTCTTCATCATGCAATTGTAGAGGAGAGAGCAAAGGGGTCGGGGATTTATATGCAACACTACAGGGCTTCACATACAGGACGTCTGATAAGAAAGTCATTGAGTATACATGTTTCTAAAATACAGCTCAAGGTGGTACTGGTGCTCTGATTCAGTCAAATCACAGAGTGTATATTTGTTTTTATTAATTTTTATACCAATTGTTATATAACACATTATTATGAATTATAATGAAGGAAAAAGTTCATTAATCAGTATCCACGAGTTAAAAATATAATTCTAGCAATATTTAGAAGCTCGCTTGATTAGCTTGAGAAACACCAGCATAAGTTAAAGTTTGGCAGCTGAGCGTAAGGGTTTCGTTATTTGTGTATTACATCACGAACAAAGTCAAATATCTTCTTGAAATGTCTGGTAAAAGTGATGTAAAAATACTATGGAAAATTTCTTATAATATACTTGTGATTTTAAAAAGTGTATTTTTGAAAGTATGTATTTAATCCATAAGATTTAATGAATTTTACCATCAATAATTATAACAATTATTTCATTTAAATGGATGGTAAAGTATATTTTTTTATGTTGAAATCAAAATAAATACAAGTAATTCTATATATTCGTGCCAATTTCTTACATTTGAGAGATTTAATTCTACGTACACTAGTACTTCCTTGAGGAAGAGGAGGTTGGGGACGGAGGCAAAGGAACTAAGTAAAAGTTCACCCCTTCAACACAACACTAAGCTGCAGCAGTACAGCAACGTATCTCAGGAACCTCCCATAGTGATTGTAGTTAGTGTATGTAAGAATATTAAATAAATGTACTTTATGACAATAAATACACAGAAGGTAGTAGATAATTGTTCAACGCATCGAATTAATTGTTCAGCATTCACTATTCTAAGCACAGTACAATTGCTACATATTTTTAGAATATCTTTGATTATAAACTATATCTCTGAATAAAATAAACAACAGTTTTAGCGTAAAATATTTCTCTAGTAAATAATCATTGGAAATTAAAATGCTTCATGGCTTACCTCACTTTCCAAGTTCATATCTCCCGTATCATTAGGTTTAGCAGACACATGAACAGGGCTGCTGGAGTCACATTTTGCCTCAGCTGTTCCACTAGCGCTAATAAATATAGCAGGCGTTCCAAGTGATATTGATGTAGAGGCTACACTAACACTAGGTGACGAGGTTGAATTAGAAGCAGCGAGTGAAGCAGTGTTAGAAACAACACTATCGTCACTCTTGGATACAGGCAGCTGCTGAGGAGTCAGCGGAGCCTGATTCAGAGAAAAGTCTAACCCAGCGAGCAGATCTACATTCGATGGTTTTGCAGAAGATGCCGGTTGGGTCTCTACTTTTGAGGTAGGAGCGGTTTGGGGAGCCGAAGCAGGTGCAGCAGTGGAGCAGGGAGCAGGACCCTGCGCAGACGTCGTAGGATATACAGGCTGACTTTGAGCGGTGCTCTGGCCGGATACACTGGGATACATGTACGTAGTAGTAGTCGTCTGGTTGTTTCCACTTGCCTGCATATACGTCATGTTCTGAGGATCAAGTGGATTAGGTGGAGTCTGTTGAGCAGGGCTATCGGGACTCTGATACCCATAAGGAGTGGTATAGTATGCCCTTGGTGTCTGCGCACTAGCTGGATATGCTGCGGTTGGCACGCCGGCTGTGTTGTACTGTGCAGCAAACGTCTGACCTTCCACTCCTGTTTGTGTGGAAGAAGTCTGTGAAGTGGGATATTGGCCGGCACTAGTGTAATAGGAGGATGCAGATGCTGCAGCGTAAGGGTAGGCGGAATATGCACTGGCTGGTGTGTAGGAGGACGCTGCTGTTTGCTGGTTCCAGGACTGATCACCGGCACCTCCAGAAGCAGGCATGGGCTGCAAGGATACTTGAGAAACACATGTTTCTATCCTCTGAAGCTGCATATCAGAATTCTTATTCATTTTAGAATCTTCATGAATTTGTTGAGGTTGAGTGGCATCCTTTTCAGTTGACAATGGCTGAGCAAACTGAACGTGCCGAGTTGGTTGAGTATGTTGCTGTTGATGATAGACAGCTGAGGGCTGCTGTTGAACATACTGTTGTGGATATTGTTGAGGTAGCTGTTGAGGATACTGCTGCTGAAGAAACTGTTGTTGTGTCAGTTGGTTGTATTGTGACACCGATTGTTGCACCGGTGGCTGTTGGAGCTGATCCGGTTGCTTTTGTTGTTGCTGAGGGTACTGCTGCTGCTGAACAACATGACTCTGTGGCCCCTGAGACTGAGATACATACGGTTGATATTGCGAATAAGCAGGATGAGATGTTGGATACTGCTGTTGGGACCATATACCGGAATAAGGCTGGCCTCCTGCAGTGTAGCTACTGCTGTCAGCAGCCCCTGATACAATCGGCTGCATCTGTTGGGGAGCAGATTGAGGTGTTGGAGCCTGAGGAGCAAACAGTTTATCAAACGTAGACCTATGTTGCTTGTATGAAGATGGTTGCTGACCAACACTAGTTACAGTGGATTGAGATCCAGTCCCTGTTGAAGCCTGGTAGCCAGGTGACACTTGGTAAGTTGACTCGGATATGCTGCTTCCTGGCACTTGATAAATGCCGGCAGGCTGAGAAGTAAGGTACCCTCCTGCTGCACAACCAGTGGCCGACATGCCTCCTGTTGGTGCATAATTGGCTTGAGAAGAAGACTGAGGGCCTGTTGTCTGGTTCTGATAAGATCCAGTATACATATACACTGATGTTGAAGTAGAGGAAGGAGGAGGATACGAATCCTGGTTGTATCCTGTTGAAGAATAGGAATCATACTGGGGATACACAGGACCATTCAAGGGCTTGTATTGGGGTTGAGCAGGAGTGGGATAGTTGCCAGAGATTGTACCATAGCTAGCTCCAGCTAGATAACCGGGAGGATAGCCACCAGATGACGATACTGGTAAGCCTGTCTGGTGTTGATAAGGATGTGATGTAGGTCCAATTTTCCCAGTATCAGTCACAGATGTAGCAGCTGTAGTGGGAGTCTTGGAATGCACTGGTTCTGGCTGAGACACATCCGGTCCTTCAGAACCAACAGGAGCTGGTCGCACAGGAGGAAGTGCCCACTGAGATTGTGACGTTGGCGTACTCACCTGGAATCAATCACAAAAAAGTTCCAAAGACACAATATATATTTATCTCTGAAAATTTATGCCATGAATTTGTCCCAAAGAAGTATAAATCTTCCTAAGTCTAAGATACAATTAGAAAACCTAGAGGTAAAATTTCTGCAAAATTTTTAAATAAAGTCAAGGAGGGGGAGCAAGAAAACAGAATGAAAAATGAAACTAGTCTGCACTGAATACACAGTCAGTTATTTAATATAACCAATTAATAATAAGTGTCAACAAAATGTAAAATTTCATTAATACAACTTTTTATCTTATCTAGGAATTTTTGCTGAAATTTTTCAATCTGTCTCTGCCTTAGGACCCTTGATTGGAATTGATGGGATGGTCTCTTGCTTGCTTTCAAGATTGTCGACTCTTCCTCTCGTTGTAGACACGTGGGCGTTTCACTCATCTCGGCAGAATATTAGGGAGTTCACATCTGGATGTTAACGCCTACATCAGCCAATTCGTAGAACCAGAAGTAACTGATACGCCAATTGCTTACCAAACATGAAATTACCATATCATACTTCATTACATTTAGTTATTCAACAATTTCTCCTCAGTACATAGACATTTGAAAATATTGCATTTTAATGACTCTAATTAAAAATATTTTAAAGCTGAATTCAAAATCTTCATATTAAATGTCATAAAAAGATTTCAAAAATAGCTATCTATATTTACAACTAAATAGCAGTAAAAAGGGAAAAAATATTTATCATAATATTTCCATACATTCCAATTGGATATTTTTAAAATTACATTCAACAAACTGAAAACGAACTACTGCAAATCTTGATTGAAGAATGCCTCAGATATTGTTCAAATAAACGTTCAATTTAAATTCAAAATAAATGCATTACATTAAATGACATTTAATTTATCATTCTTCAAAATAAATGTTCAACTGAATAATCCAACACCAGAATAATTAATAACATTCTAAGAACAACATTTGTTACATGAATAAATAAATAAATTTATTGTCAAAAAAGCAGTTACAAACTGTGTATGACCACGTGGAGAACAATAAACTAATTTACACTCAGGAAGCAAGCAAGGGACCATCCCATCAATTCCAATCAAGGGTCCTAAGGCAGAGGCGGATTGAAAAATTTCAGCAAAAATTCCTAGATAAAATAAAAAGTTAGCAAATGAGTTATAATACTAATAGAATATTAACATGTTTATAATTTAACACAAAAAATTTATTTTACACGTTCAAATTATTGTCGAACTATAGATTATTCTGAGTATAGTGCTCTCAAATCATAAGAATTGAAAAAAACACAAAATTCATGATTTTTTGCTTCAATAAACACACCCCTAGACGAAAGCCTGGACAACCTGAATAAGAAATTCACCTCTACCTGAATGAAAACCGGAGAAAAACCCGGGCCATGAATACATTGAACTAAATTACATAAGTGTACATACATAAGTGTACAAGAAATCTGAATATCTACAAAGCTGTATCCAGCTCAAAACGTAAGGTAGGGTAGATTTCTGAATTCACCCTACATCAAAGAGAATTCAATACCATACAATAATACAAACTAGCATTAAAAACGCTATTTATTTAAAAGAATCAATTTTAAAACAATAGTTTGAGAGTATTAGTTGCAAAATTTTTCCACTACTTCAGTTCTAAATATTCCATATGGAAAATTGGGGGTCTGCCTTAACTCTTAAGGTGGAACAACTGCCCCATCTTGCCCCACTCTGCATTCGCCCTTGATAACTAATCACATATACTGCATGAAATCATAATATNGCATTCGCCCTTGATAACTAATCACATATACTGCATGAAATCATAATATAGTGATGCATTACCAACTACTTGGCTATTTTAATACATATAAATTTTCACCTGATCATAGAAGAGATTTTGGTTGGTCCCAGTAGGTACAATACTCGCAGCAGAAACTGCACTGGTGGATGTAGCAGGAGCTCCGGGAGTAAGCACTCCGGGACCATATGTGTTGTTATAATATGAACTCATATCGGGTTGAGCTGTCGTTGAAGTGGTGACAACACTCCCATACCCACCGACAGCAGCAGCACCCCTTTTCATATTCTGAAGATAGTCACGCAACTTTGGAGCACTACTTTGTTCTTCCATGGCATTATCTGTCGGCCCATTTAGAATAGTGCTTCCTAGAGTACAAAGTACAATAAATTAACTGATACATAATTTATAAGGATTCATTCTCAACTTAAAGAAATATTAAGTATCTAACATTCAGTTGGATACCTTCATGGTATAAGAATCCAATTTATAGATGATTTGGAAACTGACTTAACTTTCATAAATAAGAGAATTTTGAGAGGAAAAAATACAAGACAAAATACGAATAGTTAAAAATAATTTGGTCTGGCATTGTTATTCTAAGAGAGTTGATTATTCTAATGCTTTTAAGGTTGATTTAATTAATGTAATTGGTACTGTAAGAGACTTGTTAGAAGTTTTAACTAGCCAAGTAATAATAAAATTCATGACGACTTAACAATAAGTCATGTCAATACGTTTTCGTTTAATGAAGTTGTTGGTGTATCTCCTGAACACAATAAAAATAAAAAGATTGCTTCGATCAAAGCATAATTGAGAAGTATTTACAAATACGAAAGCAACATTTATTTCAAACATCAAAAGAAAATAATTTAACCAAAACTAAAAACTACTATATTGTCAAAAACTTAATACTTTTACTCTTGACTGCATTTTAAATAGTGAAAAATAATTTACAATGAATCATTGTATGTATAAAGAACAATAAAACTAAAGAAAAAAATAAACAAGTATATGCTAGAATATTTAAAACCACTAAATATCTTATCTTTCTCAAATCAGCATTAACTATACTTATAATTCCAAGTATAAGACATTGTTTAATCTATAGAAATCTCTTAGATTGCGGTGAACTTTACCGCCAGGTAACAGATTCATTATGTTATGTTGAATGAAAATGGGAGACGGGACCGAGATTCGAACTCGGGACCTTGAGCTTAGCACGCTCATGTGCTTACCGACTGCACTATCCCGTTCGCATATCCCGGGCCCATCTTCCACCGTCATTCAACTTACAAGACCCAAAGACCTCTGAGGTGGTCTCGTAGAGACTACGCTCCTCATACGAGGTGACTTCCTTAGGAAGTGCTTTGTTTTGAGTAGCATTTTCCAATTCTGGTTCACAAACACATATAAATCACTTAGATTGAGGTGGAGAGGAGAACGGGATGGCGCAGTCGGCAAGCGCACAAGCACGCTCAGCTCAAGGTCCCGAGCCCGAATCTCGGTACCGTCTCCCATTTTCATTCAACATAACATAATGAATTGTTTAATCTATTAGAATCGACTGCATATTTAAGCTCTCCAACGAACAAAATTTTAAAAAACAAACATAAACCCCTATACGTTGTCTGAGATCCAATTTTACATTTCAATTTGAACAATCAGAATTACAAATACTGAATTTGGAATACTAATATAAAAAGGTTTGAGTTTATGTAGAAGACAAGAAAACACTTGGAGGATGAAAGTTTGTGATTGAAATTTCACCATTACAGTTTAAAAGGAACAAAAGCTATAAATAAAAATTAATTTTAGGGTACTTGTGGGAGTGTGGCTCATCAAATCATCATTGACACGTCTTTCTTGACTCGTGAATAAAATGTTTTGCCAAGGAAGGAAAACAAAGGGGTATGAGAATAAACAAATATTTACATTTTTTTCAACTACACTCAATTTTCTGATTCTCATTTAAGCAAATATTATTTCAGAAACTATTAGCAGAATACAATAAGATTTTGAATGACTTCTGCGGCATTATAAAACAATAAGTAAGAGCACATTAGTATCGACAAACAAAGAATTTCCAACACAGGAGAATTTTCCTTTTATTATATTTTGAAGCAACAAATCATAATTTCCTCCAAAAGTTACACCCAAGAATTCAATTGTTGTGAAGCCAACCTCAATTAAAATTGAATTGGTTTATATTTCAAATTTCTGTTTCAAGTTATTGTCAAACTACCAGATAAAGGTTGCATTTTGGAGGTCAATTGTGGAGGACAACAAGTTAATTTAACCCCATTATTAAATCTCTACTCAGACTTACTCTTTAACCCCAAAATGAAGTGAGAGAAATTAAGTTTGTAAAAAATCTATATTGCAGTGACACACTCACTTGACTTGCTTACAAATAAAAAGTTCAAATCACACAAACAAAAAAACGTTAAATATCTACCTCAGATTATGTACAGCTTAAAACACATCATGCCAGAAAACAATTTACTAGAAAGATAGAAGAATTATAACAAATAATAGAACATACAAGGAACAGCTATGAATAATGAATCTACTTGTATTAATCACTCAACTATACATAATACATGACTTTTGTCGAATTAGGCACAGATGCTAATATAATAATCTTTTTTACTTAATTATGGATAGAATTAAGATTGATTGATTGACTGATTCATTCATTCATTGAATGATTCACTCGTTCTTTGAATGAACGATTCACTCATTCACTGAATGAATGATTCATTCGTTCACTGAATGAATGATTCATTCATTCACTGAATTAATGATTCACTCGTTCATTGAATGACTGATTCACTCGTTCATTGAACAATTGATTGATTCATCGAGTGAATGATTGATTGATTCATCGAGTGAATGATTGATTGATTCATCGAGTGAATGATTGATTGATTGATTCATTCATTCTTCAAGTAAGCGACTGACTGACTGACTGACTGACTGATCGATCCAATCCCTCTCACCTGGCAAGGTATTCATTCCAGAGGCAACAGCAGCAGCAGCCGCCGGAGCAGACCCAGCGCCAGAGACGGACGGTGGCAAGGCCTTCGCTAGAACCTGCTCACGCTCTTCCTCTTGCACCTTGCATGCACTGCGTACACGCTGAAGTAACTTGCTCATGTTCACTTCAAGCTTCCGATAAAACTCTAAACCCTTGCTAGACTTGGCCAATAAATCTTCGTAAGCATCGTAGGATGCAATTAAAGCAGCAATAGTAGATTCTCGCTTCCTCACAACCTCATTTGTAGCTTTACGAGTGCTTCCGTACTTTGCATAAGCATCTGTGAGTGCGTGCAATATGTTTTCCTGAGCAGCCAAATTTTGTTCAACCAGAGACACCTGAAATATTTATACATTAATGTCAAATTGTTGGAGTGTATGATTGTAAAAAAATCTATGAAGGATGAAACAATGATGTAACAACAAGCTTATAAATACTTTTTCACAAAAGATTCAATTTTACTTTCCTTCTCTAATTATACATGAGATAGAAAAAAATAATCAACCAAATTTCATCCGGAGATCTCCTCAGATTTTTAAGTAATTGGTCCAAGGGAATATTTTTTGAAAGGTTCTGGATGCATCGTATGGTTTGCTATGAATATAGGTTAACATATGCATGAACTATTTTGTTCCTTTGAGAACTGATGACAAATCAACCAATTAGAATAAAACTATATAGTAGAATCATATATTAAAAAATATTTTTCATGCACATTTTCACTGAATTCACCATAGACAAGTATTTACCAACACTTTATACTGGATTTATTTTCCATTCAGTTCACGATGTCATTATACAAATTATTTTCATAAATGGTGCACAAGTAGTTGAGCATCACGGGAAAAAAATGAAGACAATCAAATTAAATTAATTAAAATGAGCACTTTTAACACTGAGGACGTTAAATTGTCACTCTTTTAAATTATTTTAAAAGGATGCAAAAAATATATAAAGTGTGTTCCTTCTACACTTTAAGAGTAAACCATATATAAATGATATTCTTTAGGAATTGTATACAGTAAAGTTACATTTCACTCTACAATATTTACAAAGCAAATACATTAACACATTCAACAAACATTACGCCCCAAAAAAATTTTTATTTCCATGAAATACAATTTTGTTGTTAATAAAAAAATAATAATTTGAAAAAAAACAACAACAACCTTTGAATATTTAATAGTATGGAATTATCATTAAACAAGGCTAATTTGATTTCAGGATTAAGTTAATCAATTATCAATATCCCAACTTACATATCGCAGATGTTTCTGGAGCTCCTGACTGAAAATGGCATCCAGTGGCTCATTTGCTCGAGTCACTAACTGCCGTGTGATATCATCCTGACAAATACTCTCACGCAACTGGGATGACAACATAGCACGTTGGCGCCGCATTTCCTCAACCTTGGCGACCAAACGACGCAATTCTTCAATAGCTGCTTCATCCTCAGGAGCTATAAACATAAACATTTTCAATCAAAAGAGCAGTCAAAAGCTGTATATAACAATAATAATACTTTATTTACCCAGAGATCAATTGCAAATAATTTGCAATTGATATAAGGCATGTCAAAAATATACATTGTAGTCTTCTACACTAATTCACAATAATAAAATACATAGATAAAATAAATATACGAAAGAAAGATAAATTCAGCACAATATTTTGTTTGTATAGTACTTCAATAAGTTATGATTTTTAAATAATTCTACACAATAATATATTTTTTCTAATAAAAATGTCTTCAATTTACATTTACAATCATCAAAATTTATTAACATTTGTGTATCTTATGGAAGCTCGTTGTAGAGTAGTAAACCCATGCACACAAATTGCTGATGCAAGTTTGCTCAAAGTCAGGACCAGGACAACCTAATTCAGATGAAAGTATTCTAAAATATCTGTAATTAGTAATTTAATAAATCTTATTAAAAGAATCCCACTCTCCTCTCCAGTTCGTTTCAAACATTGCTAAATCAAATTATAGTCAACAATGGAATCTCGTATCTCTCTGAAGTGTTTATCGCCGGATACAGTGATCACCTTGCTTGCATTTTTTTTTTTTTTTTGTGGGACTTTACGGCTCATGTTGACATCAAAGGTCATTGGAGCCCAAAAATCTTGTACAGGTAGGGAAAATGCAGTTACACACTAGGGAGAGCCAACATGACTCCCCGCG